>CAUYRH010034492.1:0-16113 GCA_963574655.1 Perodicticus potto
TGGTTTTTCTATTTTTTTTTTTGAGACAGAGCCTCAAGCTGACACCCTGGATAGAGTACTGTCGCATCACAGCTCACAGCAACCTCCAATTCCTGGGCTCAAGTGAGTCTCCTGCCTCTGCCTCCCAAGTAGCTGGGACTATTGGCGCCCGCCACCATGCCCGACCATTTTTTGGTTGCAGCCATCATTGTTGTTTGGCGGGCCCGGGCTGGATTTGAACTCGCCAGCTCAGGTATACGTGGCTGGCGCCTTAGCCCATTGAGCCACAGGCGCTGAGCCGTCCCCCTCTTTTCTTAAGCAAACCTTACGTTTACATCAAAGTTGTCAGGTCTTTAAGAACAGAAACCTATCTTGACCAGCTCAGCATCCCTCCCCACACCAACCACAGCTCTAGGGTAGGCTCCTGAGTGACACCGGCCTTCTCCCTCTCTCTTTCCTTCTTTGTTGCCTTCTCTGTTGCAGTCAGGACTGCAGCCAGAAAAAGCCCAGAATCTCCTGCCATTGTTTCCTGCAGCCTCCACATTTCTGAGTAGCAGCGGAGGGGAGAAGACCAAGACTGTTTCAGGGGGTCCTCCCCAGCCTCTGAGTCAGCCAGCCCAGCCCAGCCCACATTACCTTAGGGGAGGTATGTGAGGGCTGAAGGAGGGGGAAAGGCTACACATCTAGGGGCTCAGAGAGAGTTCCCAGCCACTCCTCTGTCTGTTTCCTTCCACACCATTAAATCAACACACCCAATTCACAGCGCCCCTCTTCCTTCTGGGCGAGATTAGGGGAATTAACTACCTTTACTGAGCACTACTATGGCCTTGGCACTGTGCGTGGTAATTTACAGAATTTGCTTTATTCTGTTCTCAGAACATGGAGATACAGAGGACATCCTATTAGACCTATTTTACAAGTAGGGGAACTGAGGCTGAGAGAGGTTAAATCTCTCCCCCAAGTCACAGCCAGAAAGTGTCTAAGCTGGAATTTGAGGGCCCCAGGCTGTCCATACTCCCAGAGCCCACCCCCTCAGCTTCAGTCTGCTGCCTCCCTAGCAGGTGGTGTGGAGGGAGCTGACTCATGGCTTTTGATTCATTCAGTTCTCTTTCCTGCATTAACATTACTTCAGCCTAATGAACAAACATCACATTATGCATTTCTCTCTTTGCAAACATCTACATGGGGCTGCTTGCCTGATGCTCAAAGAGTCACATCATTTACAGGTGACATATTGACAGACTGGCTTGTGGGTAAATTAAAGAAGAATCATGGAATGTTAGAGCCCTTAGAGATTGTCCTATATCAGAGATTCTTTTTTAAGCTGGGGTTCAAGGGCGATCCTGTAAGCCCTGAATTTGTACAAACATGCATTTTCCTAGAGCAAGAGTCCAAAATTTTCATCAGACACTCAAAGAGGTTTTAAGCCCAAAAGGTTAAAAACTAAACGCAGTCTGGCCTAGCTAGAACCTCACATTCCCAGGCTTGCTCCTGCCATATTCCATGAGGCAGCACAATTTGTGATAGAGAAAACCCAAAACTAAATGCCAGAAGCAGAATCTGAGCTCTGAATCTTCTGGCAAACATTTTAAAGACTCATGAATTATTAAAATGACTAATTAAGTCAACCTTCACCAGAGAATATTTGCTTTTTCCCCTCATCATTGAGCTCACTGTGAAACTTGACTTCACTCCATCATTTGCTTAAGCACAAGGTCAGTTTCCTCAGTTCCTTCTTTGCTGATCTAGAAGAACTTTGAGTGGCCTGCTGTGTTGTATACTAACAGTCTACATAGCTGGGAGGCTCAGAACCCCATTTTTTCTTCTCTTCCCTTGGTGATTCAGCTCCTCACCGCCTATCATCTGCCTTAAGCTCACACCCTTCCTTCTGCCAGGCCACTCTCCTCAGTGGTTCATGTCAGCTATGCCTGTTCCCACATCTTCCCTTCTTACCAAGATCACCCTCTGCTCTGGAATGCTATGATTGGCCTGGGGAAAAAAATGCCACAATCAACAAATCAGCATGCACCCTGGGGTTGCACTGGCCTCTGCTTAGTTCTGTCATGAGGCCACCTTCATACCTAGCCCTATATTTTGAAGCACATATACCAGGTGTCGTTTTCCCCCTCCCTTCCATACCAAAATCCTGTTTTCAGGACTCCTCTTTAATTCCACCTTCTTTGTGAAGTCTTCTCATTATTTCCTCTATTTCCAACTAGATTTTAAGATCCTTGAGGGCAAGAACTTATTTTTCCTACTCTTAATGCATTTACCAATAGGCTTTGTACCAAGGTAGATATTAAATCCAACAACTGATTAATTAAGAAGTAGATTTTTCAGCTCGGCGCCTGTGGCTCAACGGGCTAAGGCGCCAGCCACGTACACTTGAGCTGGCAGGTTCGAATCCAGCCCGGGCCTGCCAAACAACAATGATGGCTGCAACTAAAAAAAAAAAAAATGGCCAGGCGTTGTGGCAGGCGCCTGTAGTCCCAGCTACTTGGAAGGCAGAGGCAGGAGACTTGCTTGAGCCCAGGAGTTGGAGGTTGCTGTGAGCTGTGATGTCACAGCACTCTATCTAGGTCTCAAAAAAAAAAAAGAAGTAGATTTTTCCTCACCCCACCCCATCCCCAGTCTTTGAAGGTGATCACTTGGCATGAGGATCCATTGCAAAATGAAAATACAGGGCCCTAGCTGGGGCCAAGGAGCTCAATCTCCTCATTGCCATGGGCCCACTGTCCCTGCTTCCAATAGGTTACTCCCTAAGAGATATAACCTCTATGCCAGGACACATCAGACACTTGAATAGGGGATAAGCAAGAGGTGCCACCTGATAGAATCAGGTGTACCTGCCCAAATAAAATAATGTATGGCAAAACTATTATTCTAAAGCCTGGCCCTCCCCCAGACTCTATCATATGAGACTATTTTCTCATCCTCCAGGAAACTAGACACACACTTAGAAAAACCATCAATCAGCTTTTACCCCAACCCCCAGCAGAGAAAGTCACAGACCAATTGGCAGGGCAATAAGTACTCCTCAAATCTCCCTTGCCCCACAAAACTTTATCTCCTCATTGGACAGGCCCTCACATGGTCCTTTACACCCCCACAGCTATTCACCTTGTGGAACCCCCAGTTTGGATTCACTGATCCCTAATAAAACTGTGTCCTACAGAAAAACTTCCAAAGCTGAAGAACTCTCACTGCAACTCACAAGTACTCTCCCCCAGCACCTTAAACTCACCAGGATCCCTGAAGAATCCACTTCCTAATAAATGTGTAACATTCCTCCTTGACTTTTTCTTTTTTTTTTTTCCTTTTTTTGAGCCACCAATCCTGGCTGCCCTAACCCTTTAAATCCCTGCCCGCCATAGCCCACGTGTGGATTTCTCTCTTGTCAGGAGTCTCATCTGACCTGCACTCCAGGTGGAAGAAAAGCCACTTTAATTGCATGAATTGGATCTCCATCTTCCTTTTGTCTGGCATTTCGGAATGATTTTTATCGTTGGGTCCAGAACCTTTCACCACCAAGTCACCCACCAAATGTGCTGTGGCACTGCCAGCTCAGAGCAGGATTGTTGCCAACTTGCTCTTCCCCAACCTGCCAGAGGATGTATACCCAATTCTGACCCTCCCCACACCTATGCCCAGGTCCCTGCTAGGAACAGAGCACAACAATGGAACAGACTTCCCCCTGAAAATGCAACCTCGTCACCACCCAGGTGGAGGGTGACAGAAATCACAGAGTATAGGTAGGGCAAGGGAGGCTGGGAAGGCCTAGGATGCCAGGACACAGGGGCACACAGATAGGAACCCATCCTGGGGAAGGGAGAAGGCTAGGAAGGCAGGATGGCAAGAGAGTCAATGTTCTAAGTCTCCAGGCACTTACTTCATTGTTCCATTAGACTCTACTTGTGAAACACTAATTTGAAGATAAAATTACTTTGAATTCCAAGACGGCCACTGTAAAGCACTAAGCCCCAGTTGTACCAGTGAGGCAGGACTTCGTTGCTGTGTTGCTGTTGCTTTCTGTAGGGCCTCTCTGAGTGTGGAGCTCTGAGTGCCTGTGCTGGTAACAGGGCCATGAAGCCAGCCCTGCTTCCCAACCTGTGTCCTGAAATCTTTGGCATAACTCTACCTTTAAAATGCAGAGGGTGGGGTAGCGCCTGTGGCTCAGTGAGTAGGGTACCAACCCCCTATACCAAAGGTGGCAGGTTCAAACCCAGCCCCAGCCAAACTGCAGCAAATAAATAAATTAATTAATTAAGTAAAAAAAAAAAAATACGGATATGTTTTAAAAACTAAAATGCAGAGGGACAATGAGGAATTCACCTAGGGAACTGCAGTCATCTCAATGGCTTTGGACACCACTACTTGGCTCATCTATTCTTGTATGTGGACACAAGGACTCATGACTTGGAAATACACCTGTAAGGGAATGAATAAATTTGGCCAGTAATATCAGTATTGGCAATATTAATAGTATTTAATATTTAGCAATCTGACACACATTTTGGGTAGAAAATTCTGAGAGTTCTTTTGTTTTTTTAAAGTTCGAGGGCGGTGCCTGTGGCTCAAAGGAGTAGGGCACTGGCCCCATATGCCAGAGGTGGTGGGTTCAAACCCAGCCCTGGCCAAAAACTGTAAAGTTTGATTTAGCCATGATTTGCCTCTCCTGTACCTACTGAAGTCATTTCCCTTTTTATCTTACATAAAACTCAAGAATCTTTAATATTTGTCAGAACAGAAATGGTTAAAACTAATTTTACTTAGTCCCTATCAGGCCTTAATGAGAAGATTAATGTAGCATCAAATTTGGTTTTAAACCCAGTGTTAACCACTGTAAGTTGTGCACTTTATTTCTCTCCCTCACATTTTAAATTCATGACTGTAGCTGTATATTTATTCTAAAAAGATTTTTAAAAGGTTGATTGATCCAGTTGGCACTGGCCTGGATCAGATCCCATGAGGGATAACGTTATTTGATTTTTATTTTTTAACACAAGCAAGCCATTCGTTTCCTCAATAACTGAAGTCTTGATACAGTGAAGCAGCCTTTAAGAGCTGAATTTCTGAGCTTGGCCGGGGCAGGACCTACTGTCTATTAGCACAGATAAATCTGGTGAAGAGAACTGGACACGTCAGTTGACTCTGAATTTATCGTTTTTTTTTTTTTTTCTTTTAAATAGCCTCAGACTTTGGCTGGATTTGGGTGCCTTGTCTAGCACCCAGCTGTTAGGTTAACAACTCTATGCTTCTATTTAGTTGGGAAGTTTTGTAGACCACAGGAGTAAGCTGGGATGCCCAATAAATGTAGCAGAACAAGAGTCTAAGAATGAAAATGAGCTGCTGGGTATGGTGGATGGCTTTGCATGCTGGTGTCTGAATCCTAGGAACAAGTTCCTATACATCCACATGCCTTTCTGGGGATGGAGAGGATTTTGTTTATTTCTTGGTGTATACTCCAAAGGTAGAACTCAATAAATGCTTATTAAATTGATGCAACACCACTTTCCTGCTTTTCTCCGTTTCATCTCCAAAATCATCCCCTGGAACTGATATTAACCACTGGCCATATCCATACTAAGAATTTTCTCTCCATGTTTAGTTACTTAGTCTGGTGAAGCAAAGTACTTTTTTTTAACACACTTTCCAGAATAATGAGATTCCAATAGATTGCTTCTTTTCTAGACTTCTATACCACAGAGGCAACCTGGAATTCTAGGGGTCCCTAAAGAAATGGCAGTGACTCCCTTCCTCACCAGCTCAAGAGATCACCAGCAGGAGTCCTTGACATTTTGTGTATGGGTTGTTTCTCTAAACTGAGATGAAGAATTAAATTATAGACCTAAATCTCCAGTAAGCCAATATTTCTTTTCCCTCTCCTTTCATGGAAAGCAGTAATAAATCTTGCTTTGTAAGGCCTATTCAGTCACTCCTCATTTAGTTCCTCAGCTAATAAAATCAAGGCCATTCCTGAAATTAGATTAAATATTTTGACTCTCCTTTTTCTAGAAGTTTTGGAGATCTCACTGACCTTTCTTGAAGAAGCAGAAATTATCTTGTTTTTTCTTCCAGTGACCTGTGAATACTCTGTCATTCAAAAAAGCATGAGTAAGAAGAAGGGGCAAGAGAAAAAAGGTAGGAAAGCTTGGAGTCTACTTCCACTAACCAGTGGTGTGGTCTTGGACTCCGAGGGCCTCCATTTCCTTTCTGTGAAATTCAGTACTCAGATGAAAAAGTGATCTTTAAATGTCTCTTTGACTGTAGAAGTCTAGGTATCTCAAGGGGTTGCATGCTCCATAGAAAGATAGTAATTCACCAGGCATAAGGAAATTGTTTTCTTTGTGACAAGAGCAATTTTTTCCCCTCTTTCTTCCTTCCTTTCTTTTTTGATAGAACAGAACAAAATGAGCTCAGATCATAAGTTCAACTGATTTCTTTCTAAACCACAAGGTTCATTCATTTTCTGAAATTGCTGTCTTTTCCTTCAAAAGCCTCTGCAGTCCTCAGCATTGTCAGCCAGCTCCGTTGCTTTTATATTAGGTCTCTGTGAAATAAGGAAGTCTTTTAGAGGCTCACTTCTGTTGGAGTGAGCAATAAGGGGGCACAGACATGGCTGAGGAGGGCACCTTTATGAACCCCCCAGGAAGCCAAATTGGTTTTCCTTCCATCATCTCCTAAAATCCAGAGCCCTATCTAGAATCTCAGTGAATATATGCTGTTTGTCTATCAACACACTGATAATTATTTTTCAAGTGACTGTTAAGTGCGCAAAACTATTGATACCATATATTTATAACCCCAATAGTTAGTAATACAGGTATTATGTTATGGTGTCACTGGGACTTAAAGACAATGTTTTGGGCTCAGCACTCATAGTGCAACGGTTAGGGCGCAAGCCACACGCACCAGGGCTCGTGGGTTCCAACCTGACCCAGGCCTGCTAAACCAAAAAAGATAGCTGGGCATTGTGGTGGGCACCCGTAGTCCTACTACCATGGAGGCTGAGGCAAGAGAATTGCTTGAGCCCAAGAGTTTGAGGTTGCTGTGAGCTGTGACTACACAGCACTCTACTGAGGGTGACATAGTGAGACTCTGTCTCATAAATAAATAAATTAATTGAATAAATTAAGACAATTTTTTTTTTTTGAGACAGAGCCTCAAGCTGTCACCCTGGATAGAGTGCTGTGGCATCACAGCTCACAGCACCCTCCAATTTCTGGGCTCAAGCGAGTCTCTTGCCTCCGCCTCCCAAGTAGCTGGGACTACAGGCGCCCGCCACAACGCCCGGGCATTTTTTGGTTGCAGCCATCATTGCTATTTGGCGGGCCGGGCTGGATTCGAACCCGCCAGCTCAGGTGTACTTGGCTGGCGCCTTAGTCTGTTGAGCCACAGGCGCCGAGCCAAGACAATGTTTTAATTAATGGCAATCATCTCAGAAAACTATAGGGGTTAACATATAGAGATTAAGTCTTTGCAGTAGTCAGAACAGGTTTGAATTCCAGCACTTCCATTTACTAGCTGTGTAAACTTTAAGTTCCCTAAACTTTAGTGTCCTCACATGTAAAATAAAGATGATAAATAATGCCTACTTCAGAGAGTAGGGCCAGTCACTGAAATAAATTATGGAAAGGATTTAGCAGGCTTGGCACTGTGGCTCATGCCTGTAATCCTAGCTCTCTGGGAGACCGAGGTGGGTGGATTGCCTGAGCTCACAGGTTCAAGACCAACCTGAGCCAGAGCGAGACCTAAAAATAGCCAGGCGTTGTGGAAGGCGCCTATAGTCTCAGGTACTTGGGAGGCTGAGGCAAGAGAATCACTTGAGCCCAAGAGTTTGAGGTTGCTGTGAGCTATTATGCCAGAGTACTCTACCAGGGTGACAAAGTGAAACTCTGTCTCAAAAAAAAAAAAAAAGAAAGAAAGAAAGAAAGAAAGGACTTTGCATAGCGTCTGAGACATAAGTGCTCAGTAGTTTCAATTATCATCAACGGTAGTATGGCATTAATAATGTATAATAGAAGTGATCTTTGTTTACCCTAATCTGTGGCCTCATGCATCACACACCCTTCAGGATTTCTCTTGGGGCCCGGAAGCAAAACTAATGTGAGAAAATGCTGTTATATTTCAGTCACTGAAAGCAAGAGTAAATTTCTTACAAATGCCTCAGATTACATTTTAATGTAAATGGTGCTTTCTTCAAAGAGAGAGAGAATAAAATAATTTAAACAGGTAAAAGAATTATGAAGTTCTTAAACTCAAAAAGAGAGAATAATTTTTGGCCCTTTGTTGATGGCCCTTGTTTAGGACTGATGCTCTGGCTCCAGCTAATGGGAGAAGGAATGAATGATGAGAGAAGGGAGGGCCTGAGGACGGTCACGGACTGTGGCGCCATATGGCCTGAAACAGCCCAGGACTCAGTAATGCTTGTTGAACTGAAAGCATCTATTCTTCTGTCATTCCCCACCTCCTCTCCAGTCCCTGGAAATCAGATGGTGTTATAAGCCCAGAGGGCCAAGGCAGATGACAGACAGCGAGTGACTCATCAGGAGGGGGAATAATGGCTGGGGTAAAACAGCAGTCCTAGTTTTTACTTTTAGGAGTTTTTAGATGCATGTTGAGGTGAAGCTCATACACTCCCTTGGGGCAGGAGGTAGCCCAAAAGCCAAAAGGAATGTGTGTTCAGGTTCTGCCCTAGCTCCTGACTAAAGCCAAGGGGTGCCCACTGTAGCCATCAGAGGAACGCTTAGAGGGTTTGCTGATATTACTAAACCAAAAGCAGATTCAATCTAGCCCTCAGTCAGGAAGGAATGGATAAACGCAGAAGTGCAGAATGCCCTAACTAATCTGGCTCCAAACTGTGAGACATCTCAGTCTGAGGTGTGACCCAAGCAACTCTCAAAACAAGCTTGCTGAGATGGCTGGCTAGATTC
Organism: Perodicticus potto; assembly: GCA_963574655.1. Lineage (NCBI taxonomy): Eukaryota > Metazoa > Chordata > Mammalia > Primates > Lorisidae > Perodicticus > Perodicticus potto. The sequence goes on from CAUYRH010034492.1 coordinate 8,913, forward strand.
ATCTCCAGAGTGGAGATGACCTAAGTGGAGAGAAGGAAATTTTGCCCAAACTGAAGTTAATAGGTAGACAGACCTAGCCAGCCACTCAGCTATAGTAAGAGGCCATTTGAATTTGAAAACAAACAAACAAACAAAAAGAGGTAAGCAAATCATAACCAAATTGTTGGAGGGAAGACACAGCAGAACAGGATATGTGCATGCAGATAGCTAAAACCTCCATTAATGGCTTCACTGCATTTATTAGAAGGGATTTCAATGAACCTGATGAAGACCAAGGCAATCACAGTAGGAAGAAGAGATGGATTTAGGATTAATTTCCTGTTATTTCCTACAGCAATTTAGATAGGAAATGCTTCAGATGAGAGCCTAGTTGGAAATTAACCCAAAGATAATTAGAATCAGATTTTCAAAAGAAAAAAAAAAACTCTACAGGCGATGATTCTCCTAGTTGGCTACACATTTGAATCATTCCGGGAGCTTTTAAAACATCCCAAGTTCAGCCACAGCCCAGATCTATTGCATAGCAATCTCTATGGGTGGGACACAGGCACAGAATTTTTTGAAGCTCTCCGTTGATTTTAATATGCAGATGAGTTTGGGAACCACTGTTAATGGGCAATGTACACAGAGGAGACATGTTAGGAAATGGCCTGTGAGGTTAAAGGAAAATAAATATAGTCATTAAGAAACAACAAGAAATTAGCCTGCCTTGAAACAGAACAGGATTCAAGAAAAAAATGGATACAGAGATAGGGCTATAATTTAAATGAAAAAAAGCAACTAGAGTTAAATTCAAGTAATTATTGAACAAGGGCCTTGAACTTCATGTATGGGAGTAGGATTGAAATCAAGGGAGTTCACTGCCATTATGGATACAGCAATTTATATATTCTCACTTCATAGAATGTTCATATCCATGACCTAATTTTAACTTATATCTCTGTGAAGTAGGCAGAGAAAGTATTATGTTTCTCTCCCACTTCCACAGATGGAAAAAGAGTCTCATGATTTACTCAGCATTGCAGAGCAAAGCTAGTGGCAGAAAGAAAGAGGAACAGAATTTGGTTCTCTAAAAATCCCAGTTGCACGTCCTTCTTCCCCTGTTGCCTTGCTGCCCTTGAGGACTCTGTAAGAGTGGGAGAAGTTACAATGACACTTGGTGAGCTGCACCAAAAAGTTCTGCTATTGGGGGGGGGAAATCTAGAACAGATGCCAAGAGACACATCAAGGCTGTGGCAGAGTGCTGGACACCCTGCCCTTGAGGATGCCTTAGCACTTACACTGATGATGTTAATATACTGAATTGGCCTCCAAATTACAATAGGTTGGTGGGCAGAGGCAAGGTCAGTGAGGTCACAAGAAATTATTTTTAGGGCAAAATAAAGAAAAAGGAAGTAGCCTTATAGGTTTTGTGCTTTGACCTACAGTTTGAGGACCCTCTGAAGATAAGTAGGTTGTGAATGTGGCAATAAGCTATTGTTGCCCTGGGTCCTATTGTTTTCAAGAAAAGGAAATTCCGTGGAGTTGGCTTTTCCACAGTAGGATAAAAGGGCAAGTTAAGGGCCTTAAGAGGAGGATGCAGTAAGGCTTAAGGAAGGACTAGAGTTGGGAAGAACTTGCAAACTGTCAGAACTCAGGGTCTATGGTCTCTCCATCGTTCACTTCCATTTCTCTCTGATATTTGTGTTCATTTTTTTCTCTGAGATGTTCCTTCTGTTGCTCTGTCCTCATGAAGGGACAAAGATAGTTGCCCACAGCTCCCAAATTCACATTTCAGCCATAAGAACAATGTCTACTCTTCCCCCTTCTCAAATATAAACTCCCATGGAAGGAACTGTCTGGACCCAGATTGGCTCAGCAATACTTCCCTGACCCAATCAACTATAACCAGGGTTCAGCATCACATTAGGTGTAAATAACTGCTGGGAACCACCCTCTATAGAGGACAGTAGGACACTCATGGGCAAGGACCATCTAAACTGAGCATATGCCTCAAATTATATATACCATTTGTGCCCACTAGGATGGTTATATTTTAAAAAAGCAAAAATGTCCAGGCACGGTAGCTCAAGCCTGTAATCCTAGCACTCTGGGAGGCCAAGGCAAGAGAATTACTTGAACTCAGGAGTTTGAAATCAACCTGAGCAAGAGCAAGGCCCCATCGCTATTAAAAATAAGAAAAATCAGCCAAGCATGGAACACACACCTATAGTCCTAGCTACTTGGGGGACTGAGGCAGGAGAATTGCCCAAGCTCAGAAATTTGAGGTTGCAATGAGCTGTGATAATGCCACTGCATTCTAGCCTGGGCAAGAGAGTGAGAATCAGCCTCAAAACAAAACAATGACAAATGTTGGCAAGGATGTAAAGTAATTGAAACCTTCATATAATATGAGTGGTAACATAACATAATGTAAAATGGTACAGCCAGTGTATAAAACAGTGTGATAGTTCCTCAATAATCTAAACATAGAATTACCCTATTACCCAATAATTCCACTCCTAGGTTTATACCCAGAAGAACTAAAAATAGGTGTTTAAACAAAAACTTGTACACAAGTGTTGATAACAGGACTATTTAATGCCCAAAAGGTGGAAATAAAGGTGGCCTAAATATCCATCAAGTGATGAATGGATAAAGAAAATGTGTATATCCATACAGTGAAATATTATTTAGTCATAGAAAGGAATGACTATTGAGAAATGCTAAAACATGGATAAACCTTGACAACATTATGCTAAGTGAAAGAATCCAGACACAAAAGACCACATATTATATTTCTCCTTTTATGCAAAATACTCAGAAAAGGCAAATCCATAGAGACAGAAGGCAGATTAGTAATTGTCAGGAGATGGCAGGAGATGGAAGGATGAAGAATGACTACAGGGACTCTTTTGGGGGTGATAAAAATGTGCCCAAACTAGAAAGTGGTGATGTTGAACAACATTTGGAAGGGACTAAACATCACTCAATTGTATGCTTTTAAAGTGGTTAAGATGGTAAATTTTACATTCTGTGTCTTTTACTACAACAATAAAAAAAATACTACATAAAAATGCGCTGAGAAGGTGGATCACATTCATTCCCTTGGAGTAGCCTAGCTAGGAATGATAACGAATACAGAGGGCCCTCTGTATCTGTGGGTTCTACATTCATAGATCCAACCAATTGTGAATAGAAAAATATTCAGAAAAAAAGGATGTTTGTCTTTGTACCAAATATATAGTGACTTTTTTGCTGTCATTTATTCCCTAACAATATAGTGTAGTGATTATTTACATAGCATTTACACTGTATTAGCCATGATAAGTAATCTAGAGATGATTTAAAGTACACTGGACAACGTGTATAGGTTATATGCAAATACTAAGGACGTTTCTATCAGGGACTTGAGCATCTGGGATCTGCAGGGGTGGGAGTAAGGGTCCTGGAACCAATCCCCCACAGATACCAAGAGACAACTGTACATTGACTCATTCACTCATTCAGCAGACATGAATTGAGCATTCAGTATATGCCAAGCTATGCCAGGCATCAAGCGTATGGAAGCAAGAGGCCCTGTCCCCAGCCTCAAGGGGCTGACACATTAGTGCCAGATGAATAGGTAATTTCAATATAATGTTCTAAGTGCTAAGGCTAAGACATACTGGGTTTGGGGGGAAATTTAAATGAGGCATGATTCCAGAAGACTGACTTAGAGGATGAGGCCACACCCAAGCTTATCTTAAAGATGAGTAGGAGTTTTCTGAGTAAGAGGCAGAGAGGGACGAAGATATGCCAGAGCCGGGGCATCCAAGTATGGCCCACAGCTGGCGATGAATGCTTTTCTGAGGCGGCAGATATCACAAAAATCATGCAGATCTTTTTTTGTTCATCAGCTTTGTGATTTTTTTTTGTTAATGTTTGTGTTTTTAAGGTGTGGCCCAAGACAACTCTTAGATAAGCATTCATAGCCAGCCATGGTGTTTGGATGGACACCCCTGCTTAGTCTAGACAAAGTAAAGAAATGCACAAAGGCATAGAGGTTAGAGATGACACAGCCAGCGGTAGAGGGGGTAAATTGGGCGGGGAAGCCAAATGGCAGAGGTCCTCATGTGCTGTCCAAAGAAGCCTGGATTTCATCTTGGAGCCCCGTGTCCAGGGCCTGCAAGAGCCTCAGCCGGAAGGTGTGAGGGGGAGTGGCAGAGGCTGAGATGGGACTGCAGGGAGGGAGCAGGAAAACAATGTCACAGGAATCAAGAGAGGGTAGGGAGTCAGTGTTGTATCTTCACCAAGGTCAAGTAAGATGGGGCTGAAGGTGGCCACAGCCTGGACAATGAGAGGGCCACACCTGTCTGTGGCCCATTTCACAGTCACAATGGGGCTGTGGCCTCACCAAACCTGCTTTACCACGAAGTTTGGCTGGGAAGGAGAAGAGACCCAGCGTGGTACAGAAGGAACATTTATGTGCTCAGGAGAAAGACCAGATGGAAGGTAGAGGAGAGAGAGAACTGAGGAAGCCACAGTGCCAAGGCTGCAGAGCTTTGGAGAGGGGTTACCTCTGGAGAGGCAAAGGGTAACACCGCCCCTCTCAGACTGGGGGGAGACAGGAATGCCAAAGGACAGGAAGACACATTTCTCAGGGGGGCAGAGGAGCAGGTGCATACAAACAAGGGAATTCCCATCTGATGGCCTGATTGCTCTGCACATCTCAGGGGGTGGGAAATGTTTAGAAGAGCCTGTGGGGAAGGGGGGAGTTTGCTGACAGGGACGCTGAGGAGGGTTTCCAGGCTGCTTGGCTGCCCACCGGCCGGCAGAGGATGACTTTGTAGTAGCGCCAATCTGCGTGGGCTGTGCCTTTCTGCAGCAGAGCTCAGGAGCCCAGATGTCAGGGTGGAGGAAGAGCCGCCTGCTCAGGAAGGCTGGGGTGCAGCCAGACAGGAGCAGCAGGGCCAGGGCAGAGGGAAGGGAGGGTTTAGGCAAAGGAGGGCGACGAGCTGGCTTGAGAAGCTTAGACAAAGCAGAGAAGGAAGTGAAGAAGGGGGGTTCCAATGCCCTGAGAGAAAATGGCAGGGAAAAGCGAGTGCAGGTTTTGAGGAGGCTGAAAATCTAGCAGACTGGGAGTTAGGAGTGGGCGGGCTGGAAGGTGGGAGGCTCTCATCCAAGTGGGCTGGGGAACAATTCCAGGCAATATGTAATCAAGTGCTAAATAGGATGGTATGAAATGTAAGTGGGTCTGAGTGCTGGGGAGGATGGGGCGCTGGGGAGGGAATTCTCAGGGAGGAGTGCTCAGGGAGGACTAAGCAATCGGTGCAATTTGCTGCCTTCACATTTACAGCCTACTCAGCACCCCAATTTCAGTGAGGAATTCAAGGTGACGATGTAACAAATGGTATCTTGAAGTCTAGCAGACCCTGGGTGGATCAAACCTTTCCGAGGGCACATTTCTTTGGCCTCCAATAAAGGTGGAAGGCGAACAGTAGGAGGGAGCATGGAGACTCTCCCAGTCCTGCCCAGGGAACGGCACACCCCTGCCATTTAGGCTCTTCCTGTGCTTTGTGTACCTCACTCACTTGCTGCCTCCAGACCCCTGCCGCTGATCTCAAAATTTCAAGAAGCCTGTACACATTGTACTTTCCCACAGGATAAGGCCATGAATTGATGTGGGTTTTGAGGTGGGAGGAGAAATCAAGGTGGTCCTTAGTAAAGACAGTTTGCAGCACTTGCTCTGGTCTTCATGAGTTGGAGGTCAGAGAGGTTAAACCACTGGCCTGAAGTAGCACAGCTAGTGAGCAGCTTAGCACTCTCTCCTTGCACAACTCAGAAGAAGCCAGCTGGTTTCCTTCCCTGTCTACTTCTCAGTCAAAACCCGAGCCTCCGTTTCTTTCACCTCATAAGCTCTAAGCTGGAATGGAGTTTAGCATCTGTGGGTTTTGCCTTTCCAACACCCATCAGCCCCCTTTCATTTGATCCCAATTTAGCTCTGGTGAAATGCTGCCCACCCGGGTGGCTCACTGAAATTTGACTCCTGAGTTCAGACTGCTGGTGCTTTGTGTCCCAGGAGGGGGTCTTACCAGTGCTAAGATCCCAGACCCATTCTTCCAAATCCAGTTTTGAAGCCTTTCCTTCTTGTCTGTGAGATATTACACATTCTGCCTGAAAACTTTCCCTTTATAACTTTATGTGAGCAGAGTCTGATACCTAATGCTCCCAAACCCTGATGGTCCCATATTTACCATCAAGTTCACAGCAAGTCAGGATCTAGACATCCTGTGTGTCAGCACCACCTCTGAAATAGGTCCAGAACTCAAATCACACTTCTTGCTCCACTGCCACTGCCCTAGTATTTGGCCCAGGTGCTTCCACTTCTTCTACCCCTGAAATCTATTCTCCACTATAATGCAGATGGGAACATGCCAGGCCTGCCAGTCCTGTACTCGAATGCTCCCAATGGCTCCCCCACCTCACTCAGAGTAAAGCCAAAGCCCTGACCGTGACCTTTGCAGCCTAGGGTCATGGCCTGGCCCTTCACTCTCTGACTTTTCTTGCCACTCTCCTAACCCTCTGCCCCGGCCACACAGACAGTCTCACTGCTTCCCGCAGCATTCCAGGCACACTCACATTTCTGGGCCTCTCCTCCCACTGCTCCCACCAAAAGTCCCACCAAAGCAAGCTCCCTGAGGGCAGGGATTTTTGTCTGTTTTGCTCTTTGCTGTATCCCCAGCACCCAGCAGAGAGCATGGCACAAACTGGATGCTCAATTAGGAATTGATGAATGAATTAATGAGCAAACAAATATGGACTATGCAGCCTGGTCCTCCCTTCTCTTCTCTGCTACCCTCAACTCTTAGATCTTCTGACAACCTGTGGAGTGTCCGATAGATGCTTTTGACCCGTGGTGAGTATGCCTTTGCTTTTTTCTTCTTTTTTTGCCGGTCTTGAGAAATAGAATTATTCTTTAAAATATTTATTTCTACAAGTGAAACTCGAAAGCTATTGAGATTGTACAAAAAATAATATTAATTTTAAAAATCAGAGAGAAGCAAACAAACCAAAACAAAAATGTCAAAACATAACTATGGGCTCGGCGCCTGTGGCTCAACGGGCTAAGGCGCCAGCCACGTACACCTGAGCTGGCAGGTTCGAATCCAGCCCGGGCCTGCCAAACAACAATGACGGCTGCAACCAAAAAATGGCCAGGCGTTGTGGCGGGTGCCTGTAA
>CAUYRH010034495.1:0-110894 GCA_963574655.1 Perodicticus potto
GCCTACAAACACATGAAAAAATGCTCATCATTTTTAATCATCTGAGAAGTGCAAATCAAAACCACTTTGAGAGATCATCTAACTCCAATAAGATTAGCCCACATCACAAAATCCCAAAACTACAGATGTTGGCGTGGATGTGGAGAGAAGGGAACACTTCTGCATTGCTGGTGGGAATGCAAACTATTGTGTCCCTTCTGGAAAGAAGTTTGGAGAACACTTAGTGAACTAAAAGTAGACCTGCCATTTGATCCTGCAATTCCTCTACTACGTATGTATCCAGATGACCAAAAATCATTTTACAACAAAGACATTTGCACAAGAGTGTTTATTGCAGCCCGATTCATAATTGCTAAGTCATGGAAGCAGCCCAAGTGCCCATCGCCCCATGAATGGATTAACAAATTGTGGTATGTGTATACCGGAATATTATGTAGCCATGAAAAGATGGAGACTTTACCTCTTTTATGTTTATACGGATGGAGCTGGATCATATTCTTCTTAGTAAAGTATCTCAAGAATGGAAAAAAAATATCCAATGTCCTCAGTACTCTTATGAAACCAATATATAATCACCTATCCTTTTATGCAAATGATAAAACACAATTATTGCCCAGAAAGGAGGAAAGAAGAGGAGGGCGAGGGGAGAGGGGTGACCGGGGGAGGGAGGATAATCAGTGGGACCTACCTATTGTTAGGGTACAGGTCAAATATATTAAGAGTATAAATGTCTAAACACAATTAAGCAAGTGAGGTGAAGGCTATGTTAACAAGTTTGATGTCAACATTCCAAATTGTATATAAAATCAGCACATTGTATCCCATAAATGCAATAATGTACATAATTAGGATCTAATAAAAAAATAAAAATAAAAACAGCCTGCAGCCCTAGAGATGGAAAGAAATGCATAGATATAGTTGCTAATATCCAGGTAGAAGCTGAAAGAATTTGACATTGAAGACAACTTGAAAAATCATCTCTTTGTGCACCCAAACATCTGCTCAGACCCTATTTTCCATTGGTTCTTCCTAGTTCCTGATCACTGGAGAGTAAACACCAAATTTTTAAAACATTAATGGATAGTATCTAAATACCTTCCTTTCTCTCAAATTCATTCATCTCAAGTGCATCCCTCTTTCCCCTTGTCCTGGATTTTATAAAATCCTCCAGCAAAAGGAACAGCTCATTAATTCAACACATATTTCCCTCATTACCCTTGGAGGGAGTGAGAGTAAATTGGTGACTTTGGGTTTCTACATGGCACTTACCACTATGTAACATAGCATTGTTTACTTTTTGTCTTCATTAGCTTTCTGGATCCTCACCCACCACATAAGTTCCATGAGGGCAGAGAATTTTCCCCCATGGTTTTTCACTGCTGCATCTCCAGGGCTTTAAATAGTGCCTCACAGAGAACAGACGATTGGGGAATATTTGTTCAGTGAATGAGTACATCTAATGAAAGGCTAATGTGCATTTCACTCTGCTAGGGGATAAAGAGAAAATGAATGAGATCTAGACCCTCCCTTTAATTCCCTGGTTGGTGGTAGGATCAGACCTGTATGCAATTGGCTAATGTGTAGGGGATAAGGAGCCACAGAGGTCTCAGGAGAGGGACATCGAAGGAGAGGGGTGTGCCTTGCATTCAGTCAAGTAGAGAACCAGGAGTTAGGGAACACTTCCCAGAATGTGGGAGATTAAGTGGGTTTCTCAGGACAGGCTGAGCTTGGCTGGCACACACAGGGTTTGTAGGTGCAGGAGCAAAGTCCCTTACAGACCAGAGAAGGAGGACAGAGGCGCTGATGAGAAAACAGTATGATGTCTGCTGCTTCTATGAAGGGTGACCAGTCTCTTCGGCCCTGGACACAGCTGAGCCCATGCCTCTTTCCTAACTAATAGGCGGCTCCAGCAGAGAGAGGGACTTTCTTTTCAGATGGTCCATTGCTGCAGGTTTGCAATGGTAAGAACCAGCTAGACCCCTTAGGAGAGAGACCAGATTGAGGACAATATGCTGCTGGGTTTCTCTGGCTCTCTTTCGTTGCAAAGAAGGCTGTAAATATGCTTTGCAGAGCTGAGTCATGAATCATGCAGGAGAGAGCAGTAAAGTCTAGGATGAAGGAGAAGCTGCTGTCAATAAGCGTTTGAGAAAATGCTACCGAAAACGCGCAGGAAGGGCACTCGGTGGCAGGATCTGAAGGGTAGTGGGTCCTGTAGCCGGAGTAGGGTTGAAGCATACAGAGGGAAGAGGGAAAGAAATCTGAGGAGAGGAAGAAATTGGGGAGATGAGCAATGGGAGTGGCCAGAAAGTGGAAGGATGGTGAAGGAATTGTGCGCCATGTCCCAGAACACAGTGGAATTGCATTCTGGGTGGCACGTGGACAGCTCATTTGCAGACAGGCCGAGTTAGAGTCTGGCAACCCCCCCCACCCACAGCCTTCCCTTCTGGCACCTGAGACACTGCTACCCTAGAGATGGCCACAGTCTCGGTCTTCTGACTCAGAGCCACAAAAGCCAAACTCTAGAGGCCTCAGGCAGGTAGTAAGTAAATGAGTCCAACTGTGTATAGGAAAACTCACTCACCTGGATCTCACTGCCAATGGAAACATAGATTCAGGAAACGTTTCTCAGCCATCAGGAAATATGCCATGTGACAGGCTGAGAAAAGACCACTGGCTGTCGACCTCAATACCGACGTCTATGTTGGTGGTAATGGAGGCAGAGAGAACGCTTGGGAGGCCACTTTAATATCTAGGAGAGGGGCCAGGTGTGGTGGCTCACACCTATAATCAATCTTAACACTCCAAGAGGTGGAGGCAGGCGGATTGCTTGAGCTCAGAAGTTCAAGACAAGCCTGATCAAGAGCGAGACCCCATCTCTACTAAAAATAGAAAAACTAGCTGGGTATTGTGGCAGGCAACTCTAGTCCAGCTAGTCAGGAGGTTGAAGCAAAAGGATCGCTTGAGCCTAAGTGTTTGAGGTTGCTGTGAGATGATGCCTCAGCACTCTAGCCTAGGGCAACTGAGCGAGACTCTATTTCAAAAAAACAAAATCTAGGAGAGGATAAAATGAATGATTAAGTGGGGGGAAGGCCAGAGATGAGGATGGAGTGACAGATAAGAGGGAGCTGGCTGAGAGACAGCCAAAGGACTTGACATGGCGGGCCCTGGGGAGGAAAGTCAAGGATCACCAGAAAGTCTTAAATCTAAATGCCTACGAAAATGTTGTTAGTGACCTGAATAAGAAACATGGGGCAAAGAGGAAGCTATTCTGAAAGAACTGACATGCTTCTTTTGAGATACATGGAAACACCTGCCGTGCAGGAGGTGACTGGCTGTTGGTTTCAATGACAGGGCTGTGGGGGGAGAGCAGGTGAAAAAGGGGTTCACCCAGACTCAGTGACAGGCACCCTCCCTGCAACCCAGGAGCAGCACAGAGTCCAGTGGCTTCCACATCTGATTTTCAAGAGAAGCTATACTAATTTGTGTATGATGTCTGCCAATTTTAAAATATTCAGATTTTTAAATGACACCAATAAAATCCTTAGGTAGGTTTCATTCAGCTTGCCAGCAGTCAGTGGAAAATTGCTGATCTGGTCAATATTTTTAATTTATAGATGAAAAAACTAGCTCTTAGAGGTCTCTTGCCCTCTGTCGCACTGTGAATTGGGACAAGGCCACACCTAGAGCCTGGATCTCCCCAAGTCCAGACCTCTTGCATCTGCCAAGATTCTAGTTTGTTTCTCTGAGTGCCACAGTCTTACTCCCACTCTCAGAATCTATTTCCACCTCTTTCACTGCCCCCTGGATGTCCACAACCTCACTGCCTTGATCCCACTCAGAAGGCATTTTGTGTGCCACACACATATTATACCCGCCCAACAAGAGAAGCAAAAACCAGACCCAGGCCTGCAGCGCCTGTAGTGGGTTGAATTGCTCATATCCCCTGAGCATGCTCACATCCTAATCCCTAGAACCTGGGAGTACGGTCTTATTTGGAAAAAGGGGTTTTGTGGATATAATTGAGGCTATTGAGAAGAGATTATTCTAGGTTATCGGGGGTGCCTAACCTAATGCCAGGTATACTCATAAGAGGGAGGCAGAGGAAGATTACACAGATGGAGGAGGAGATGTGACCCGAGGGGCGGAGACTGGGGTGATGTGGCTGTAAGTCAGGCAATGCTAGAAGCTGGAAGTGGCACATGATGGATTTCCCTGCAGAGATGGGGATCCTGCCTGCTTAAAGAGACTTAGAGCCATCCTGCTTCTTAAGTGCAGCCTTTTGTCTGAACCCAACTTTTACATAACGAACCCTTGGACCAAAAGGGTGCAAGCAGAGAAAAACGAAGCTTTTCTTGCCATCTTTGGTGTTTAAAAAAAGAATGATCTTGCAATCAGAAGGGCACAGTTCCCCACTCCTCTGAGGCCCTCCAGAGGAATCACGACCCTGCCAACACTTTGACTGCAGTCTTACGGCTTCCAGAACTGTGCAAGAACCAACTGTTTGTTATTTTTTAAGCTATAGCAGTCACAGGAAACTAATACAGAACCCTTTCTTCTGCCAGGGGATAGGAATTTCCTGTAAGAATAATTATAGTAAGACCTGCCATTTCTTGAGTATTTCATTGGTACCAGGTCCACATATTTTCTCCAATCTCCATATCAGGTTAGGTGTTATCTCCTCTCCCCTCCCTGTTACACAAATAGGGAAGCTGAGACACAGCTCTGAAGCAGGACAGCTAAGATCTGAATGTCAGTGTCTTTATTCTCACTCATGGCCCACGTGGAGCTCCCTCAAGTAAGCCTGTGTGATGTATCACATGGTAGAGAATGTCCTTAGCATCATGAGTGGCTGTTATGGTAAGACTTTTGATTGTAATGAATTAGTGTAGACATGAGTTTTGGGGAACAAGGACCAAGTTTCTAGAATTTAATATTTTAAGTGGGATTGCATCAATCAATATTAACAGAAAGAGCTATGCCTGGTGCCCCACTCTGTGTGCTGGGCACAGGGCTCTGGCGGAGTTGTGCAAACACTCACCACGTTCAGATGCAGGCAATGCAGAACCGCATCCTCAGGTTAAACAACAAGAGGAGAAGCTCAGATGCTCATGCACCGCTAAGAGACTCTATTTCACAAAACAGAAAATTCATCTTTTCAGACCTCTGGGAACAACCACCACAAAGTCTGCAAAAAAACCCAACTTCGTGCTGTTAGCGTAGAGGCAAAGAAGAGTTGGACAAAAACGGGACAGGCTTTATGGGGGAATAAGAAGTCTCCTGGGATCACAGGAGGAGTCGATTCTGATCCAGAAAAAAATAAGACTTAAGCCTAGATTTTAAATATTAAGCTTGAGTACTTAAATTATTGAAGTTAATCTCGCTAAGCCTCAATTCACAAATCTGTAAAATGCAACAGAAAACGTGTACGTGTTACCTGGAACGGTGTCTGGCACATGTATTTGGCTCTGAGTGGATCATAATAATCAAATTATTGTTGAAGTTTCTATTAAATATCCTTGGCTCATTCGCTGCCTTTTTATACAAGAATTTGACTCAAATATTCTTTAAGAGGATGTCACAAAGCCATCCCTTCCCCAGGTTACTTGTTCTTTTTATAGTTTTATAAGGAATTACAATTCTACACCAGAAATAAGCACCCTTTTGAATTATTCTGAAAAATAACTTGTTGAGAATATACGTACATTCACTCCATGTATAATATTTTTTCAATTGACTTAGAGATGTGAAATCAGACTTGTTAGAGGAAAGAAAAAAACCTATAAAAGCTGTACTCATTTATCCACCAGATATTTATGGAGGAACTTCTCCAGAATCAATGCAAAGTACAATAATTGCCGTAAGAGCTATGGGTAAAATGCCACGAGATTATTAACAGAGAGACACAGAAAAGCTGGTTAATTAAAAAATTAAGTGTGGATTCAGAGGAGAGAGAATTCCCTTTCAATACGATGTGGTGCTGGCGGACAGGGGAGATGAACGAAGGAAAAAGCAGACAAAGAAGGGCCATGTGGAGGAGGCAGCGTTTGGGATGGTGTTAAGGAAGAGGTCACATTTGGATATGGGGAGAGAAGTCTTCTGGTCAAAAAAGATGGAGACTGAAAAGTTCTAGGTGCCTATGGGAAGCAGAAAATGAGTCTGTGGAATGGTCCAAGAGATAAATAAAACTGTGCATTTGATTTGATATTGACTAGGTAGGTTGTAGAGGCCTCAAATGCACTCTGAGCATTCTGGACCTTATTTGTTAGATAACGGATGTCCTTATCGTGCTGAGCAGAAGAGAGACATAAAGAGAAATGGGGGTTCTGTAATTTATATGTGTCATCTATGTTGGTGGGAATGGAACTGGAGAAGCTGCTTAGGAGGACACTTTAATAATCTAGGAAAAAGGGAGATAAATGATTTAGTGGGGGGCAGGAAAGAGGTGAGGAGGGAGTGACAGACAAAAGAAAGCTAGCTGGGAGAAACCCAACAGATTGGATGTGGTGGATCAAGGGGAGGAAAGTCAAGGATGATTGTAAAGTTTTAAATCTAAATGAATAAGAAACAGAACAAAGGGCAAGATTTGTGGAAGAAATGATATGCTTTGTTTGGGATGCATGGAGATGTTCATCACACAAACAAAAAAAAGTCTTGCTTTTAGAGAAAGTTTGGCCCTGGACATTGAGAAAGATAAAGTTCTACATAGGATAATAGTGAATAGCCTGGAGAAAGCTTAAGATTACTAAAGGAAGGCTGGGTGTGGTGGTTCACACCTGTAATCCTAGCACTCTGGGAGGCTGAGGCAGGTGGATTGCCTGAACTCAGGAGTTCCAAACCAGCCTGAGCAAGAGCGAGACCACATCTTTAAAAATAGCCAGGTGTTATGGCGGGTGCCTGTAGTCCCAGCTACTGGGGAGGCTGAGGCAAGAGGATCGCTTGAGCCCAAGAGTTTGAGGTTGCTGTGAGTTCTGATGCCATGGCACTCTACCAAGGGTGACAAAGTGAGACTCTGTCTCAAAAGAAAAGAAAAAAGCCTACTAAAGGAGCACATGAAGAGAAAGAAAAGGAGATAAGGACAGACTCTTGAGGGAAGCATTGAATTGTATGGGGGAAGGACTAAAATGCCATGCAGACAAAGGCTAATCTGAGAAGGAGGAAGAAAATAAAATTAGTTCAAGGTCTCTGTATTAGTCAGGGTTCTTCAGAAAAACAGAACCAATAGAAGATAGATAGCTAGACAGATGATAGATTGGTAGATACTTAGATACATAGGGGAAGGGATTTATCAGGGCAATTGGCTCATGCAGTTATGGAGACTGAGAAGTCCAGGGCAGATCATTTGTAAACGGAGACCCAGGGAAGCTGGCAATGGGGCTCAGTCCAGGTCCGAGGCCTCAGAACTAGGAGAGAAGGTGGTGTAACTTTCAGTCTGAGGCTAAATGGGAGAACTCAGAGGCTGTTTATGCAAGTCTCAAAGTCCAAAGGCCAGAAGACCTGGAGTTCTGACATTCAAAGGTAGGAGAGGAAGGGTATCTCAGCTTAGAAGAGAAAGCAAAATTTGCCCTTCCTCTGCCTTGAGGTTCTATCTGGGCTCTCATTTGATTGGATGGCTCCCACCCACATTGAGTGGGCATGGACTCAGTTCATTGATCATACGCCAATCTCTTCTGCAAACACCCTCACAGACATACTCAGCAATAACACCTTAGTTGCTATCTGGGTATTCCTTAGTCAAATTGACACTTGAAATTAGCCATCACTGTCTCTGAAGTCTTTGAAAATGAGGAAGATAGAGATTCTTTATAGCCCTAGATCTTAGAGGAAGCAGTGTTCTTGCTGGTGTTGTTTCCCTGTGTGGGATGCCTATTCCACCTCCACCCCTTCCCTGCCAGACAATTCCAATTCACCCTTGAGGCTCAGCTTAAATGCCACCTTCTCTGTTCAGCCACCCCAAGCCATGTTCCTCTCTACTGTAGGAATTTTCTTGCTACATTTTCAACACCTCCCATCATGTGATCGCAATGTAGGCTTTCTCTAAATGCTGGCTGATGGGTGCCAGGACTGGTATTGAAGGCATAAGAGAAGGACTGGCCTTGGTCCGCAGCAATGATATTTTTGGTATTAAAGGCATAAGAGAAGGGACTGGCCTTGGTCTGCAGCAATGATACTTTTTCTTTTTAGATAGAAGAGAAGGGAAGAACTCTGGGCTCAGTATCTAGATGTATGGACTTTCCAAGGTCTTCAAAAATACTTGAGACCTAAAATAAATAAATAAGTAAATAAATAAAGGCATCAAAATATGAAAATAAAAAACTGACAAAGCAAAAATAATAAATTTTTAAATATCTACAAAAGTGATCTCAAATAGTCAACCATAATTCAAGTCAAGTCTTCCATAATTAACCTTAAATTTGATTTAATGTGGGTGCATTAAATGCCTACATAATATACAAAACATTTGATATGGTGTGAGAGATGCATCCACAAGTGTGCATGCCCAGAACATGTGAAGGCTTTAAATCATGCTGAGAGAAGAACGCCCAAGGAATTCTGCCGTGGAGAGGAGGGAAGTAGCTATAATACATACTTCACTGGCTTTCTGAGCTGACCTCATTAGCTTACATATATCACTGAAATAAAGATGTGAGGTTATGGTAAAGACTGAGAACCTAATCCCATAAAAATGTTCTCTTTCTCAATCCTTGTCATTACCTAGGTCACTACAAAAGTTTTGAGACAGACTGTGTTAGATCCATTATTTCATTTCCAAGAAACATAGTTGACAGCATCCTTTCTGATTCACCTGTGCAAATTTTGACTTGCTCAGCTCATTGGTGTTGCTGGGAGGGCTTCTTTTGATTCCATCTGTGATTTTACATTTCTACCAATCCTGTCTTTGATCCAAGAATCAGAGAATAGCCTTACACTGTCCTAACAGTCTAGGGATCTTAGCTCCTACCTCATAAGTAAGCATTCAATTCTTATCAGAAGTTTAAATTATTAATAAAGAGATATAGACAAAACAAGTTGTCAATATCCCATGAAGAATATTTATAATATTTTCAGATACAAGATTCAGCTATGACATGTCATGTAATTAAATGTTCGTAAATGGCAACTCCCCTATAGAAAATCTACATACTTACTTTTGTTGTCTTAATAAAATGAATTCACAGAGTAACAGTAATATGGCTGCTGGAAAGAGGCAGTGCCTAGATGCAGTCCTCAGGGGATTTCACAGAATGAAGCAATCAGATGAAGATAAGCAGTGCCTTTCCCCTTAAAAAATTGTTCTCACCAGATTTTTTTTATTAATTTCAGATTTAAAAATTATTAAAAAATGGAATGACATGCACAAACTATAATCTCATTTGTGAAAATGACAGCTTCAAATTCTATTTCAAACCCAACATTCAATATATGGCAGTTGCTCATGAACATCTGAGTCATATTAGAATATTCTTGTAAAATTACCATAGTCTATAAAGAAAATTAACTTTCTGAAGTATTCCATAGGTGCAAGAATTATAGGCTTTTTAATAGTTAGCATTCAATTTTCTAAAATACATTGCTGGGTTTTTCTAATACATTACTGTATGTATATTTAAATAAAATATGCATCATATATATTAAATGTATATAAACTATATATTTTTTAATAAAATTATGGTATAATAATTTTATATGAAATTATTGACATGTAATGTATTAATCTCTTTACACATACACCAATCTTTCTGCTTATTTAAAATGAAAATCTCACTAGTGTTTTATTACTGTGTCTCTAAGAAGGAAGGTGCTGGAGAACTGCCTTCCTTGGCAGTCATTTGCTTTCACATTATTTTCAAATTTTCATCATGAAATTGTCTTTATGAAAAAAGAATCTACCAGGGTGGGTAGGTGAATATTATTAGAAGAATCTAAGTGAAGAGGCAAAGCCAAAGTCTGAACCCAATGATCATTTTGAGGAACAAATATAAGACTAACTTTAATTTTTTGAATAATTAAGCATTATATCAATCTCTTCTGTGTTACTCCAAATAGGAAGCTTTGGCTTGGAATATCAACCTCCCCTGAAACCACACCAAGGGATTAAGAATATATGTCACCCTCCTCATACTGCAGCAACAATGACAAAAAGGCAGCAGTTTTGTAGAATAATGGGGAAGAGTCAGGCTGGTGGCAGTCAGTACCTGCCCCTCTCTGCTGACTTCCATTTTGTGGAGCTTCTATTAATGATCAATGGGCTATGTTAAGATACATACTGTGTTTTAAAACTGTTTAAGCTACTTAGAGCCACTTACACATTTGGGGAGAATTCCATTTGCAGAGACCAAGCTCTTACGCTAGTTGAGTGAATTTGCATTTTAAAGATTATGGTGTTAAGGCAACCAGGTAAAATTTGGTCATTTGAACATCCAAGCAGGCTTGTGAATGCTGGGACTCTATGAACAGAAGGAATGCACCTGGGTTCTTAATTTGTACAATTGGAGTCATCACCTTGGTGGTCTGCTTTACTCTGACTGTAAACTCACCAGACCCAGGTGTCCTCATGTTGATCAAAATGATGATGTACCTTCATCCCTCCTCTGCCCCAGGGGCACTCCCAGGGTGTCTGGCTACCTGCTCTGTGGTGGGAAGGGTACACCAGATGTGTAGGACCATTGAGGACTTTTCTCTTATTTTCCTTTAGGGGTAAGATAGTGTCAGCTTCAATATTTTCTACAGTTGTGATTTCTTGAATACACTAGCTCCAAGAAGCATATGGTGCCAAAAACAAAGGAGGGAATAAGACAGGAGTTGGGAGAACAAGTTTTTGATCTCAGTCTTGTGGCGAACTAGGCATATGATACTAATGAATCACATCACCTCTCCAGCCCTTAAGAACACCCTCAGTTAAAATGACCAAGGCACCAGGACCAAGTGAAAGTCGTCTGGATGAAGTCAGACAAAACCACTTCCTCCCTATCACTTCTGTACACTCCTGCCTCACTGGCCCAGAAAGTGCTCAGATAATTGCTCTGATGCTCCACATCATTTGTACCCTAGACCATCCTCTAAATTCAGTAGTAAAAAATATTAAAATCATGAGTGCCGGATAAAAAACAAACAAAAGCTTCTCTGAGGCTGTTCGACCTATAGTTGCTGAGCTGGTGGACTGAAGTAGGGAGGGGCTTTTGTACAGCTCACTTGGAGAAATCAGACTTTAAATTTGCAGCTCTCAATAAATGGGAAATCCCAAGGAATTCCAAAGAAGAGTAGAAATCACTACAGAGGAAGATGGATTTGGCCCTGAGTTCCCAATTTGCAGTAATTTCAAACATTTTTTCAGCCCTCAGGACAAAGAAAGTGATACATTGCAACTGTCAAAAAAAAGAAAAAAACAACTTCATTTTCTTTCCTGTTTCTTCTTTCTGAGAAGGGTAAAAACTGCTAATTTCAGATGCGGCTGATGAGGAGAATAATGTAAAATTTTAAATAAGTTAACTCAGTTAATTAGATGATTAATGTGACCACAGACACATCGGAGAGAGAGTGATCCCCATGGAGACATGCTAACACACTTGGGTTTCAGCGATTTGTTGTAAAATTGTTATAATAGTCATGCACATGTACCATGGATGTAAAGATTATAAGGAGAGATGAAGTCAGTGGACACAAAAACTAAGTGCACTGATTCACACATCAGGGAGAGCAATAATCAATGTTCAAGTTGTGTTTGCAGCCTGGATACCCTGCCATGTTATCCCCAACGGCGTGACGAGTCCCAGAGGTTCTGAGAAGGGAAATTCATACCAGGCAGACCTCAGGCTTGAGCCGTTTTCTCTGCCAATTACTATGTTACTTAATTTTTAAACTTCAATTTCTTTATCTCTATAAAGTGGGAATTAACATTGATGTGTACCTTATAAGTTGTGAACATTTAATGAAACAATGTATAGGAAACATTTTGCTTTTGTAAACTTCAGTAAAAGCTCAATTACTCATAGTTTTCATTACCATTCCATTTTCACATAAATACGTGTTGACAATGCAAGTCAAGCTATGGGTAGGCAATTAGTTTAGGCAAACTTGTACTTCTTAACCCGGTCACGGACACATAGGGAACATCGTGACTTGGTAATAGTTTTAGTGAATGAGGTCAGGGCTCTTTGTGCTTAAGCATGAAAATCCGGTGTGTTAGAATAGACCACAGCATCTTTTGGCAAATAATCATCTGCTCTGGCCTATTATGTTGTCGAATGCACTAATGAAAACATGATGCTTGTCAGTCCTCAGCCTTGAGTGAGTTTCTCTTTTTGGGGAGTGGAGAAGAGTCTCAGTCTGTTGCCTAGGCCGGAATACCCTGGAGTCAGTCTAGCATTCCTCCTGCCACAGCCTCCCAAGTAGCTAGAACTATAGACAACCACCATGATGCCCAACTAAGTTTTCTATTTTTAGTAAAAATGGGGTCTCACTCCTGCTCAGGCTGGTCTCAAACTCCTGAGCTCAAGGGATCCTCCCACCTCAGCCTCCCAAAGTGCTGGGATTATAGGTGTGAGCCATCTCACCCAGCCTGGGTAAGTCTGTTTTAAGAAAGAGAGCCAAGGTTGGTGTCTAACAAGAATTGATTCCCTCTACCATCTTCTTTATGAGCGCCAATTGTTCCTATGAAGAAAGGCAGATGAATAACTCTACACAATCTATTTGAACTGCTAGAAAAGCAATTCAAAGGGTATCCCAACAGGATATGTGCAATCCAGATATGAGAAAGATGGAGCTCTCTCTCCTATTTTCCTTCTAGTGGCATGGAAGGAATGTGGATTCTTTTTTCAGGAATAGTATTGTGACACCAAAATATTGATCAGCCAACATTGTGAGCAGCGGTGTAGGAAGGAAACCATAATACTCAAGTATTTCACATGGACAAGCCTTATAAGAAGTTAAAGAATGTTTTGCAAATTATAAATGCATTTAGACTATTATTATTTATTTTAGAGATCAGAATACATTAAAGTTAAATGAGAAGTTAATTGGGCTACTTTGTGGTTCATCTTTGTATCATCATTAAATTTAGGAGTGGGTACATGCATTCCCTTGAGTAAGCTGGAAAGCAAGATGGTTTCAAGTTGTTTTTGTATTTATTGTTGTTTCATTAGTAGCCAATGAATTATTCCTAATGAGTTATCAAAAACAGTAATTATATCTGGGTTTTTCTTTTCTATTAACTAGCTCAAGTATGGATGACTTCACATTTTCTGGAAACTTTTTTTTTGTTGTTAATTATTTCTTCTGTCCTATCTTGACCTCACCAACCTCCAAGGAAGGATGAAGCTTGAGACTGAACTGAAAAGAAGGTTGGAAGGATATAGAGGTGATACCAGCCCTTCCCCATTCCTTCCCAACTCCAGGGGAAAAGAGCTTCAGTAAGTAATCAAATCAATACCACACCTTCTGTTCCTTTGTCCTTTCATATACAACTGCCTAAATTAGCTTTAAGTTCCCTGAGGGTAGGGAATACGATCTATTTTCAAACTGTGTTCAGGACCTAGCACCTTGCTTAATCAATGTTAAATAGTAACAGTGCATTTAAATTGGCCTACTTTCAGAGCATCAGATTAAATTATTCTGCTAATTAATTGGTTGATCTCATATTTCACTTATATTGTCAGGTTATTATTTTTCCCTTTAGGGCTCAAGATACCACTGACAGTTCAAATATTTCTTCATTAATTACAAAGTCTTAGATTTCACATAATTTTATTATAATTATTTTGAAACTATTTATTGAGCACCAGCATGTATTAGGAGCTGTTAAGGACAGAGAATTAGTTGCAACTCCTCTCCCTAATATGTCACCTCATTGCTCAAACTACAGCAGAAGGTATACTTGGTTTGGCAAAGCAGAGACTTCAATTAGGCTTAATTGGTCAGACATTAAACTAGTTTCATGTAACTGATCAATAAACATTTTATAACATTGGATCAAGTTTCTTTTTTACCAGCCAAACGTTTCCTATTAATTGACTCCTCCTGTCTTCCCTAGATAGCTGTCGTATAGAACTAAACCAATCGCGACATTTAGGAGGAAACTAGGCAAGCTAGTAGTTTTCAAGAGCAAAGGAAGCTTGAAAATCAGCTCAAGTCAGCCAGTTAAAGGAACTATTAGTATTTAGTACTAAAAGCAGAAGATGTGGTGAGACATAGGAACTCCCATTCAATGTTTAAAAACCCGGGAGAGGAGGGAGGGGGAGGGGGGAGGATGAGAGGAGGCAAGGTATTTGGTTGGACCTCACCTATTGTGCACAACATAATGGTACATTTCAAAACTACTAAGAGTATAGTATAAATGTCTTACCATAGTAAATAAGTGAAAGGAAGGCTATGTTAATCAGTTTGATTTAAGCATTCCACATTGTATATCAAATCAGCACATTGACCCCCAAATGGCACACAGTTATGATTTTTATTTTGATTAAATCATAACTGTGTACATTAAGGCATTTATGAGGTATAATGTACTGATGTTTATGTACAATTTTGAATGCTTACATCAAACTGGTTAACATAACCTTCACCTCACTTATTTGTTGTGTTAAGACATTTATACTCTACTCTTAATAGTGTGACATGTACCCTTACATTGTGCATATTAGGTGAGGTCTCACCAAATACCCTCCCTCCTTCTGGCCTCCCTCCTCCTCTCCCCTCTCCCACCTCTTCCCTCCTTCATTCTGGATTATAGTTGTGTTTTATCATTTGTATGAAAGTGTGGGTGATTATATATTGTTTTCATAATAGTATTGAGTACATTGGATACTTTTTCCTATAATTCTTAAGATACTTTTCTAAGAAGAATATGCTCCAGCTCTATCCAGGTAAACATAAAGGATGGAAAGTCTCCATCTTTTTTATGGCCACATAATATTCCATGATATACGTATACCACAATTTATTAATCCATTCATGAGTCAACAGACACTTGGGCTGCTTCCATGATTTGGCAATTATGAATTGGGCTGCAATAAACACAGTTATGGTTTAATAAAAAATAAATAAAAGCTTACATAAACAGGAAACCAGTTCCTTTCATGGAACAGAACAAAATTGAATGGGTGGATAGTAAAGGAAAGAAACTTTTGCATGATATAAGGAAAAACTAAACGTACTTTTATAATAATATATATTGGGCACCCTTATAGTACAGAAATTCCTTTGTCACTCAAAGAGATGTTAAAGACACTAGAGTTATTGAAATTTGACAAATAATTATGAATGCCTACCCTGTGAGATGCTCTTATAAATAACAGTGAACAAAGACAAATAATAGCTGCCAGAGAACTTAGATTTTAGTGTGCATTTTGTGTGCGTGTTTGGGAGGGGTAGTCAGGGATAGTAATAGAAATAAGCAATAAAGCAATTATGCCCCAAGTTGTGACAAGTGCTGGGCTGGGATGTCAGGTAAGAGAGGTCGGAGACATGGATGGGGGCTTGAGCATGTCAGGGGCTTTGGGGGGAGGGCAGGGAGTTAAAATTTTAATGTAAGTGCAGAGAGAGCCTTTGAAGGGGTTTGAAACATCGTGTGATTTGCGTTATTAAGAGATCACTCGGTCAGCTGAGTAGAGAATGGATTATGGAGAGGAAAAGACTGGAAGCAGGGAGACCTGCTAGGAGACCATTAGAATAAGGCGGGTGAGAGATGTGGATAATCTAGGGGAATGTTCTGGAAGCAAAGGTGCCGCTTGGTAAGAAATGAGTGATACAGGAAAGGAAAGAAGGTGGTGACCATCTCTAGGGATGCTTGAAACAGGAACTCTTGTGCCAAATAGGAGGTTGGAGATAGTGGCCTCTGATGGCCCTTTCAGCCCTAAAGTTGTGTAATTTTATGGTAAATATTGGGTGTGACCACTCTATATCCCCCATCTAATTTCTTCTAGTACCAGAAGTGCTTGCGTGTGCACCAACATTGACCATGGACCTGAAGGAGAACACAGCATCTGTGGACCCTATACCATAGAGCCTTGCACGGTGCCTGCAAATAATCAGAATCCAGTAAATGTTGGATGGATGAATGAATGAATGAATAAAAGGATGAAAAAAGCTATAAATGTACATTTTTTTAAACCTGTGATTGACATTCAAACTAATTTATCCCCACCCAACCCACCATGTCCTTGCTGTAATGTAAGAGGTATACTTGGTGACAACCCAAAGAATAGAGACAGACTCAGAGATGTAGGTGTCGATGCTCAGCAGTTGAAATGGGTCAGAACGCTCCTCTAGCAAACTCACAAATCTTTAAGTTGCCTTTGCTTGTACAACTATGCCAAGTCTTCCCAATCAGAAAGATTAAAGATAAAAACAAGATTAAATACCAAGCTAATGTTGAGTAGAGCCATTTGAATAGTATGTTTGTGCTTTAAGGAGACATGTGACATGAGGACACTAAAGAAGGTGCTTGCTAAATTGTACTGTTAACCACAGGGCCTTGGTCTGAGGGGGCCCTCAGTAAAGGTCAGTGGATCCATAAGTCTCTGTTCATCGAGGATAAGGAAAATAAACCAAATGTATAGTCTTCCCTGGAGAGATATTCAGCCCTGCCTGGAAAGTCCCCTGTTCTTAATGATTCTCAAAGGAATTGGTCTGGCATGTCAAGGTCTCTACTTATCTGCCTTTAAATCATTCTGGGTAAATTGTGTCCTGGTTGTAATAGCTTTTATTAAATGCATAAGTGCTCTGTGGGCTCCAAGCACCCAGCAGTGGCCTCTCCAGAGGTTTTCTGCACTTGCTTTTCCCTTCTCCTGTCATTCACTGGGCTGATTCTTTTGTTCTACCAAATCCACAGAGTTTATTTGCCCCTCTTGTGCAAATAAGGGCAGAGGGGAAAACAATGACAACCCACTAGGAAACTTCATTCTCAACAAACAGAAGTAGTTGCCAAGGCAACAGAGCAAGAGAGTCTCTGTATCCGGCCTTCACCGTGTGAAGTGAGTTTTGGATGAGGAGATGGCCTGAGGGGCAAGGAGACCCTTCAGGAAGAAGCTGTCCTCACGAAGGAACCAAGGAGTTGCCATTCCAACTGATGTCTTTTTCTCCTTTCTCAAAAAAGAGAGGAGCTTATAAAAGCCCTTAAAGACAGGAGGGCTGGGTAAACTAGACGGGATTTCAAAGAGTCCTGTTCAATTAATCTGACTACCGATAGATCATAAGCAAACACTTCTATGTACAAGCAGGGGTGAGACTTTGGGGTGAGGAGACATGAAGAAAGGGGACAGGGCATGAAACATACTTCTGAACCACTGTGCACACCATAAATAGGAAGGAGTCCTTTTATTCATACAATACCTTTTGTCCAGAAACCTGCAAACACAGCACAGACATCACCTCTGTAGGCTTCCGAACACCCCGTGAGCTGAGGATCAAGGACAGGGATTATTTTACAGATGGGGAAACTGGCAGTCAGAAGCAGTGCAGGTGCCAAGGCCCTTCAGAAGACAGCAGCACAGCCAGAAACAGGATGCAGGTAAAAATACCAACGATAATTTATTTTTTATTGATTCTTAACATCTTCCCTGCTAGATAAAGATCTATTTTACAAAATGACTTTTACAAGTCCAAGTCTTCTGTTCTCCTCAACAACAGTGAGCTTACACCCTCCAAATGTCATTGCTGAAGCCCCTGACACTATGGACCGAGGAGGATCAGGGTGGGCTTATGGACTACACTGATCAAATTGAAACACTCTAGGGAGGCATTATAGCTGCTCTTAAATTCACTCTTCTGGTTTAACGGAAGTACTTTCAGGAGATTCATATTGGTGCCTCTCAATTACTTGGGTTCTCAGTCTGGGAACCTCAGTCAGTCACACAAAATATTGATTGATTGCCATCCAGGTTCCACTCTAGTGGCCACTGCTGGGTGCTTGGAGCCCACAGAGCACTTATGCATTTAATAAAAGCTATTACAACCAGGACACAATTTACCCAGAATGATTTAAAGGCAGATAAGTAGTGGCACAAACACAAACTAGTGTTTGTTACTTGGTAACAAACTTGTTGGTAACAAGTAACAAACACTACCTGCAGAACTCAAATGGTACAACGACCGGGTATCTATCACATGCCCTCTACCGAAGGAGTTCTGAAACACGTAGTGAACAATAAATGAACAAAAAATGAAAATGAAGACACCACAGATGGTGGTACAGGTAGAAGAGAGTGTGGTAGGGTTCTGAAAAATATCAGAGTATAGTGACCTGACGTTGGAGAAGCTTTGGCCAAGGAGGTGGCGTTAATTCCTTTGTCAGAGGTTTGGTCTGAATGGAATGAGATGGTGCCGGCCCCAAATAAAGTGGACCTAGACGTGCACCCTTCCCGTCATTCGTGCTTCAGAGGTAAGACTCGGCACACTGCAGTGTTAAGTGTTGACCAGGTGCTGCTAGACCGGGTGTTTCTGAGTAGGAACCACTCTCTCTTCATTGATGTACTCCTGGCACGTGGTAGGTGATCAGCAAATATATGGCCAAGGAGTGGATCAAGGAATAAAGAAATGTCCTGAGACAATAATCACAGTATAATAATAAAGTCTATTGCCATGGTCCTTGCAGCGAGAATGCATAGCTCTGGGAATAACTAAGGGAAACCTCGAAGTCCCCGCACCCCCATTGTAGAGAAGGCCAGGATAAAGGGGGGTGGGGAGAGTCAAGTCTTGTCTCTGGTACTTACTGCCCTTGTAGCCTTAGAACATGGCTCGAAGTCTCCGTTCCCCATTTATAAAATATTAATGAAATAATCGTATTTATCTGCATGGTTTGGGTAAGTATTAAATTAAATAATGCATGCAAAAACATTTTGGAAAGTGTAAAGCAGTGTACAAATCTCAGTCCTTCTTGCCATTCATTGTATAATTTAGCATATCATTAATTTAAGTCATCCATTACGTACTTTTCTCACCAGAGTACTGTTGTAAATTACGGCCCATTTAAGGCTGGAATGGCCTCTTTTGAAGATAATAAGCTAAGGTTGAAGTAGAATGATTTCTCCCAAGGTCCCACAGCCAGCAGCAGAGCCACGCATCGACGCCTGGCCTCTGATCTTCCTACTAGATCCTTCTCCAGGCCCCCTTAGGAGACTAGTCCTGTGAGGACACAACTATGTGGTGGCCTTTATCTCCTCTCTGTCCTCATCCTTCAGTGCCACCACATCAGAGTGGAGTTGGAACCATCTCTTTAGTCATTTCCCGTCTCTCTCCCCACTCACAGCCTGAGGCTGCTCTCTCCCAACAACTGTGGCAGCACTGGGCCGACTTCCAACTCCGTCCTGCTTCCTCCAGTCCAGCCTGGACTCTGTGGGTGCATCTTCCTCAGGCATCACGCTGACAGGTAACTGCCCTTTCAGTCACCTTACAAGGCTCCTTCTCCTAAAAGCCACCAGCATGGAGTGTGAGCCTCTCAACGCTTCCCTTTCCACTCTGGCAGAGCCCCCACCATGCTCAGAGCCATCCCTGTGCTCCCTAACCCACACCAGACCCTCAGTATAAATGTATTAAGTTACAGGAGCCCCCTTGAACCCTATCAAGCAACCGCTCTTCCAACCTCTATTCCCAGTTGTTAGATAACAAGAGCTCATACGTTCCCAGCCCAGGCTTGCATTCACAATCTCCATGGAGTACCTTAGAAGCACTTCCAGTGCAGGGTGGTCAGTCATTCATGGTCTGTATCTTTCTTCTCCCTTTTTGTCTCCTGCCACTCCCCCTCCCCCAGCTCGGGGGCAGGAATCCCTTTCCCTGCCACCCTCTGACCACACACCCCGCAAACGATACCACTGCCCTTTCCACTTTGCACAGCAGACTTGCCACTACCCTCGTGGAGGCACCCTCCTCGGTCCTCTTCGCAAACCAGGTCCTTCTCCCACTTAGAAGGGTCCCCTGAGCGCCACTGGATGTCCTCATTGTATCCTCTTCCAGGTGGCCTGTTTAGACGTGGGATTTTTTCTCCACGGCAGGCAGCAGGTACTGATTGCTTTAGACGGGGCTCAGTATTAGGTGCCAAGGAAACGATGCAGTGGTGCATGAGTTTTATTTCCTGCCTTAACGGACTTTACAATGTAGTTGGTGATAGAGGAAATATGCATAAAATAGTAAGGTGGCTTACAGCGGCCTTACATCTCCAGGCGTTTCTCTCCCTCCCTTTCATGTGGCCTGTTTATACAGCTTGAGCCAGCTGCCCACTGGTTGTTTTCGTGTCTGTGTCCCTTTTACATGGTGCTTCTTTGTGAAGTTCTCTCAGACTGTGTCACTTATGCCCAGAGATGCTGCAGCACGTGTTTCTTTATGTAAGCTCAGGCTGCCCCACCAGAACAGAAGCCGGAGGGCTGCAGTAATCAGGTCCTTTCTACCACTCCGCAGACAGCTCCATGCAGTGGCTTTTACGAAGTGGTAGTAATGGACGCTGGTCGAAAGAGGTCATCCGGTCCAGCTGCTACTGTCCCTCTCACACCTGCACTCACACAGGGAGGGAGATATTGAGCTCAGCTAGAATCACAATGTCACCTCTTCCAGAAGCATGTTAATGAACTCCTATCAACTTCCTTGTGATCAAGGGACTCCACATCTGCACCTTAACACAACCCTAGATGAGACGGGAATGGGCAGGGAGCTTGGGTCACAGAAATTGCCAGATCATTCACACTTCACCAGTTCTATAATTCTCCCATGATAATTTAATGGCTGATTTTTCCCTTCCGTTCTAAATTCCTTCAGAAGTCCCAGTCTCTTCTATGCTTTTTGCATGTAACATATGCCGCCTTTTATTGTTAATTGATTCATTTATTTGAAATACATTTGCTGAGCATCTATCTCTACTATATGCTGATAATAGAACAGTGCATTAGTCACAGTCTCTGCTCTTAGAGAGCTCACTGGCTAATGGGGGGAAAGAATAACAGGAAATCCCAAAGTGTAAAAGTAAAGGACAAAGGAAAGACTTAGGTGAATACCAATGGGAGGGCTCACAAACCCAGGCTGGGCAGATTTCCTTGAGAAAATAACCTCAAAACTTGACCTGAGGATGAATAGGTCATTAGTGAGATGAAGGAAGAAGGCAGGGGAGAAATGCCTGGAAATGTGTGGATCTTTTGAGTGAGCCACATTACTATTTTATGCACATTTCTTGTGTCACTAACTACAGTGTAAGGTCCCCAAAGGCAAACACTAAAACTCACACACCATGTGGCTTCCTTGGGACCTGCTGCTAGGCTCTGTGTATAACATGCACTCAAAACCTACTGGCTGCTGCTAAAGAGAATCCCATTTTGATGTGTTGTAGTTGTCAAACTCCGAAGAAAAATATTAGCATTCAAGTAGAATATCTCATTAATCCATTGGTTTAGTTGAGAACAGGCGGTGCTAATGTGCACATCATGGGGAATCCCACCATCCTCTTCCTCCTCAAGCCTCTGGTTAAGAATTAATGCTCTTCACCCTCTATCATGCTCCTACACACCCTGGATTTCATGAGTTTGAGAGATGATGATGGCCTGGAAATATAGCCATATCAGCAGTTGAGGAGAATGCCCAGTTGGTAAGCCTCCGTTGACAGTTACAGGACCCAGTGGTTTAAAAGAATCCCCTGATGGGGTACATCTGCTTCCATTCAGAAACTCTGTTAATAATTATATTCTCATGAAAAGAGTGGTGGTGGTCATGTGCAGACAGGCTGCTCCTGTGATCCTCTCACCACTCACAGAGAAGCCAGGAGATGTAGACATGTGGTCAGAGCCCTGCCCGCTCTCTCCACTCTGCCCACCCAGCTCCTTTCCAAGGCTAAGCACTGTCTGCGAGGCATCGCCCTTTCTTTCCCAACCTACCCAGGGCTAACCACTTTGATGATGTGCTTACAGACCAATGTTTTAAACTTTGGCAACCACAGATTTTGAAAACCATAGACTTCAAACCAAAGTGCCTAGATAGCATGAACCTCAAATAACTAACACTCAGCAAGGAAAACATGCTATCTCTATAGCGGGGTGTGAGCTCTGAGGACCTTCTACTCAAATGTCTTCCAGTCTCCTAGGGGAAATTCTTTGCAAAGGCATCTTTAACTAATCTAGAAAATCTATACCAGAAACTAAAACGATGTATATCAGGGCATCTAGGATTAAGAAGCCTCCATACCACCCATTTGCTAATATGGGCTCTCAATGCTATAGCTTTAGGCTAGTATTTTGTTTTGTCATTATAGAACGTGGCAAACAGAGATGAACATTAACAAATAAAGGAGAGAGAAGGAGGAAAAGAGGGTTGTTAGGGTTAGGGTTGGGGTTAGGGTTAAAATAGATAAAATATAGATGAGAAAATGAAATAAAAGGCCAGAAAATTTTAAAGTAAGTCACAGAAGACTAAAAGCAATTAGATGAGGAAAGCGTTAAAATTTAAGCTTGACAGTTCAAATAATTCAGAGTTGAAAAATAAGACAGACACAGAAGGCAGAGCAAAGCAGCAGGTTAGAAAATAAACAGAAGCTCAGAACTATCAGGTGAGAGACTGAAATATGGAAACAAAAACATGTGAGATTATGTTGGTGAAGTCAAAACTCAGATTTAGAAGTTTGGGGAAATGGGGCTAAGAACTGATGGAAAAAGAGAAAAAGTAGGATGGGTGGAAGGAAGAGAGAAAAGAAGGAAAAAAGAAACATGCTGGGGGGAAGAAGGTAAGAGGAGAGAGTGATGAAAGGGCTTTAAATCCCCAGCTTCTGAGCAGAGTAAGCTGCCCAAGCCACACGTGCTTCTATGATACGGTGAAGGCAGAGGTATCCACAGTCCTGGGCATCCATGCCACTGTGGCCCTTTAGAGTGTGTCTGGAGAGCTCTGCCTCAGTGCCAAGCTTTATTTTTCATTCTGCCTATGGAAGAGGGAAAAGAGGCTTAGATCTTCCAGAGCTGTGGTCCCCAGATCCCACAGATCCAGAGCTTTGGACCAGAGCTGTTACCTTTCCCCAGAGTCTATTCTCTGCCTCCCCCACCCCCACCCCCCAATGAGCCCTGTAGGAACACTGGATGGAGAGGTAGGAATTCAGTGTTTATGACCCTACACTATCAACCCCCTAAGCATTGTGAACTTTCACCATCACCGCTGACATAAGAGAATATCAGTAGCTCAATTGTAACCAGCCCGTCAAAAATAGCATATAGCAAGATGTCACTAGCTGGAATGACTTCCTCCAAGAGGTGCAGCTATGGTGTTCACCTTTTATTCTCCCAAGTTCCTGTTCACTCCCAGAAACTGGGCTTGTGTCATCCTCTCCCAGAGCCCCCTCCCCCTCCCTCATCTGACCCTGCCTCCTAGATCCTGGACTGAACTCCATGTCTCTCTGGTTCTCCAGCACACACCTTGATGTCTTCATGGTATTGACCTTAGTACTCCCTAACTCTGGGCATGAGGGCTTCTGTTTCTTCCAGGGATAACACACTCTGATTCTAATTCAAACCAGCTATCTCAGAGTGTGGGTCATGAGGGAGAACAGGAGAGTGTGTGTTTGGTTCCACA
This sequence comes from Perodicticus potto, assembly GCA_963574655.1. Classification (NCBI taxonomy): domain Eukaryota; kingdom Metazoa; phylum Chordata; class Mammalia; order Primates; family Lorisidae; genus Perodicticus; species Perodicticus potto. The sequence goes on from CAUYRH010034495.1 coordinate 23,524, forward strand.
TAAACCCATCCCGACTGCTAGAAAAAAAAAACCCCAGGACACAGGCTGCATGGAGAGTGAGGCAGAGCATCGTGTGTTCCTACGAGAGGGGCAGCCCAACACGTCTGCGAAAATCCAAACACTTAGGGGGAAGCAGAGTCTTCATATCTCTCAGCTTGTTTATATCCTTCATCTTGTTTGCCCTCAACTTGTTCTTTGAAATATAAAGACAGCACCATGGGAGGAATATATCCTATTATTAACGCCGAGAAAAACTAGGAAACAAGAGGAGCTTTTGGGAACAGTGAGGAAATGTCCACTCACAGCTGCTGCGCCTGACACCGCCTCCTGTCTCGTCACCTTAGTAATGAGTTTCCAGATAGCAACGGAAGGCTCCCTGAGTAATGCACCAGGAGGAGCAGTGCATCTGTGATGCTGCAGGTGACAACACGGACTGATGTTCACGATATTAAATGCACACAATATGCCAAGCTTCTGTAGCATAGCAGCTCACAACCCCGCAAGTGGAAATGATGCTTGGAGGGGGATGTTCACCAGGAAGTAGTATGAAATCTTCCTCTTGAGAAACTAAACTTGCAGACAGAGCAACTAATTAGGTCCCATGTGCTGGATCCAGAGGGACTTCAATTTACTACCACCCCCTTCACCCCCCATGACCGTAAGGCTGGAGAAAGGAAAATGCAATTTAATGTAGGCAACTGGGAAGCATCATCTTAGGACAAGGAATCCAGGGAGTGAGTCCCGGACACGAGCACCAGCAGCTTCACTGCCCGGGCCAGACCAGCCACGAGAACGCTGTGCTCCAATAGCTAAGACACTGAAATTTCTTTTTTGAGAAATGCTGACCTGCTCTGGAGATCTAGGTCAAGGTGTGGGGAGGGAGTGTCTTTTGTTCTTTAATCCCTGTACTGTGTATTTCCCCCAGGGCTGGATTAGTGTCCTTTCAGAGAAAGAGCCAGAAAAACAGGAATGGGTATATCAGGTTATCCATTGAGGGCTCTTGGCTTTACAATTCAACAAAAAAAGCAGTAAGCCAAGGGAGGACTTAGAAAGGGACGCAATCTCTTCTAAAATCCTCAGACTTTCCTTCCCAGCAGGCCCTGCCCTGAGCTCTCCGGGCAGCACACACACACCCAGGCATTCAGAGAGCACACCCTGTTACTCGGGGTGGAGTTTATTTGAGGTATGACCATATCCAAGTCTATAACTATAAGAGTTTAATAATTTGATTGAGTTTGGTATCCGTTATGTGGACACCTAAGCCAAGTTTTGGACATTTCTCATTTGGGATTTTTCTCTAGTAAACGCTAGAGTTCTGTCTCTGAGCCACCCTAGCAGCTAGGGCCAACTCATTTCTGTCCTGTGTTCACAGAACCACTGCTATTAGTGACCAGAATGACTCACCTTCCACCTTCTCAAAACACAGCTTGGACATGCCCCACGGCATCTCTCTGAATCTCTTATTTGTGGATATGAAAACAGTCAATGACGCTTCTGTGTTGGTGTTTTTAGGCTTCAGTCAACATAATTCTCCGTCTTTTTTTTGTTGTTGTTACAAATTACTTTATGCATTTGGACTCACAGTTTTTCAGAAACAGCACCTGAATTCATTTTCTTTATAAATCTTCTCTCCACCAGAAAGGCTAAATGACGCTTTACCCTTCTCAGAGGTCCAAGCACATGTGTCTACCACATACGAGATTTTCCACCATTAGAAACAAAACTTCTGGTCTTTTCTCAACTCAAATATGATAGTAATCCAGTTTCTTTCTTATGCCTACTTAATCCAAAGATAGTAAGGTGAAGAATGAGGATTCTGTTTGTTTGTTTTTTTAATTAAATCATAACTGGATGAAGATAACTAAGGGTTGGGAAGACTGATTGAAGATAATAAAATGGTAGAAATTAAAATCAAAAACCAAAAAATTCTGTGATACTAACATACCACGTGCAATGATCAAATCTGGGGAATTGAGATACCCATCACCTCAAATGTTTATTATTACTTTTTGTTGAGAATATTCTAAATCTTCTCTTCTAGCTATTTCAAAATATGCAATAAATTATTGTTAACTGTAGGCACCACCCTATCAAACATTAGATCTTATCTTTTCTATCTAATTGTATTTTTGTGTATATGTATATACATATACATATTAAACAACCTCTCCTCCTTCTCTGCCTCCCCATTACCTATCCCAGCCTTTGGTAACCACCAATCCAATTACCACCTACATGAGATCAGTTTTTTTTGGCTCCCACATATGGGTAAGAGTATGCAATATCTGTATTTCTGTGCCTGCCCTATTTCATACAACACCAAGGCATCCAGTTCCATCCACATTGTTGCAAATGACAGGATTTTGTTCTTTCTGTGGCTGAAGAATATTCTATTGTGAATATGTCCCACATCTTATCTATTTATCCATTGGTTATTTCCTTGTATCAAAATATCACTTATACCCCATAAATATGTATAATATTATATCCCTAAACACCAAAAACTTAAAAAATCTGCAACTATGGAGTGAAATACCTAGACCTAGACTATATAAACCTTAAGTCAAACTCTCTCTTTTTAACTCTCAGTGTTCTTTATTAGTCACTCATATGGAGTTATCAAGAATAGCAAAAACGGCCAGGTGTGGTGACTCATGCTTATAATCCTAGCACTCTGGGAGGTTGAGACGGGGAGGATTGCCCAAGCTTAGGAGTTTGAGACCAGCCTGAGCAAGAGCAAGATCCTGTCTCCACTAAAAATAGAATAGCTAGCCAGCCAGGTATTGTGGTGAGCACCTGTAGTTCTAGCTACTCGGGAGGCTGAGGCAAGAGGATCGCTTAAGCCTAAGAGTTTGAGGTTGCTATGAGCTATGACGCCACAGTACTTTACTCAGGGTAACAAAGTGAGACTGTCTCAAAAAAGAAAAAATGAATAGTGAAAATTTGACACTTCCAAAGCTAAATAAGCAATAATCATTTTAGGAAGCAAACTATTGGAATACATGAACTGGAGAATGTTATATTTTAAAAAAGAAAGAAAAGAAAAAGCAATTCATTTTAACAAGTAGGGATCCAGATACAGTAACTGTGCAGGACAGAGACATTTATTTTATTTTGAGATACACATATGAAAAGAGTCTGCATGACAGCCACAGATGTTACCCCGAAAACGTAATTCTTAAAGGCACTGTCAAAAGAGAAGGACTGTGGAACTACATCGTGATATGTCTGTTCTTCTAGAGGCACCATTTACGGTCAATGTCACGAGGACTAAAGTTATGCCTACAGATTGCCTGAACCAACTGTTTGTATTCTAAATATCTCTGTGCTCCAATATTGCACGCCTGCCTTAAATCATTGTTTCCTAAGTGCCTACCCTACAGCTTATCTGCTCTTGCCCAACATCTAACAGGCATCCCAGAAAATGCAACACATTTTTAGACTCCTAGAATCATAGAGCTAAAAAAAAAAAAAAAAAAGTTAGTGATGCCCTTATAACCAAATTCTTTTTTTTTCCTTTTTTTTTTTTTTTTACTAAATCATAGCTGTGTACATTAATGCAATCATGGGGTACAATGTGCTGATTTTGTATACAATGTGAAATGTTTTCATCAAACTGGTTAACATAGTCTTCACGGCATTTTCTTAGTTATTGTGTTAAGACTTTTATATTCTACACCTAGTAAATTTCAGATGTACCCTTGTAAGATGCACCGTAGGTGTGGTCCCACCAATTACTCTATAACCAAATTCTTATTCAATAATATTAGCTTTTTCCTCTCAAATTATAAAATTAACATATTCTTATTTTAAAGAGTATAAAAATGAAACAAAGTATAATTCAACCATTGCATCCATTCCAGTGAGTGTGAGGTGTACTTCATTGTGGCAAAGCTACGATTTTTTAATGATCATGTTACTCATCTTACCCTTGCATAGCATAATAACCAGGGTCTACCCTATTGTTGGCATTTAAGTAGTTTTGAAATTTCTCCTATCTCAAATAGCCATGTGATAAAATCCTTGTACCAGATATGTACACATATAAATATTTAATTAAATCTCATTATTTCCTTAGCGAAGTTCTTGGCAGCAGCCTCTGATTTTGCAGGTGAAGAAGCTGGGTTAACAAGAGCAGAAATAAGAACTCAGGGTACCTATGATTTACCCAGTGCTTTCCTTTGATTTTTTTTGATGAGGTTGGCCCAGTGTTTTCTATGTCGGGTATATAGCAGATTGGGTAGATCTCAGCTAAAAACAGTTATTTCTCTAGTATTGGGTCTGATGCTCTGTGAAACCAATGATTAGCTGCTAATACTATTTTCTCTCATTCTATTTTGCCCTAAAAGGAAAAAGAGCTGCAAACACAGCAGAAGTCAATGTGTCGCAGGCATAGTTGTACCCTGTGCCATCAACAACTTTATACTCACAACCTCAACACAGTCCACCATCACCTCTGCAGGTCTGAGTGTGCCACAACTTTCCAGTGGAGTGGCTTCGACTCAGTCACCTGGGTCAGTTTCCCTTCTGTGGCATTGTTTTTCCATCTCCCTGGTATTCTGGGCTTCTGTAGGACAATGACAATCTATTTGTGCCATCATCAGTAGACCTCTATTTAAATGGCATTTTCAATGAGGTTCAAGCTGGTGAGAGAGTGAGAGCCAATGGTACATTTTCAAATTTTTAGTGAGATCCCAAAAAGAAATATATCCAGCCACATACAGTGCATAAAACTACAGTCTGTTTCCCCTCTAATTGGTAATAAATGTAAATGTTTAGTTATGCCTGACTAGGGAGCTATGAACAACACATCTGTCTGACTGCTTTTTCAGTCTTCCCAGGACTGCAGCATTTATGCCATCTGTAGCCTGCGGAGGAAGAAAGAGACAGAGAGAAAGTGAGACTGAAATGCAGAGGATGGATGCTACTAGAAGTGTATACGGAATCCATTAATTCAACAAATATTTATTGAGCACCTATTGTAACTTGAGCATATATTATAGCCTGGACATCAGGCAAGAAAAAGGATGCTGTTGAGTTTGAGGGCGATAATAAATCTCTCCCTTTCTTAAATTTTAAATTAATGGATGGGGTGGGTGAAGTTAGGCTGATGGATGTATAAATGTCAGATTTATTATTGAAAGCAAATCCTGAAGAATGAGGCTTAGGTTGCAGTAATAATGGGTTTCCTAAGAGTGGAGTCCAGAATCAAACAAGCCCACTGCCTGGGCATGAGTAGCACTAGAGAGCATTGCAAGCTTTGCCCACAAAGGAGAGACACAGACTTCTTATCTGAGACTTGGCCAAGAGCAAACAGGCAGGCTCTTTGCAGGACAGCAGGGCCCAAAGAGGAAGAAAAGGGAAAGAGCTGGCTGAAGGCCTGTCTTCCTCCTAAAGTCAGTCAGATGAGTGAGGGGGCAACAGAGGGGAGCCAAGCTATGTGCTCAATTCTGGTGAGTCTCGGTCCTACCGCTACATCAGGGTCACTGGGGACTCGCTCTGCACACCTGGAGAGTCTGATTCCATTGAGCTGGGATTGGGTATGGGCCTGGCTACATAGTAACATTCCATGTAATTCTAAACGTACATCCAGGGTTGAAAATCATGGTCCTAATGCAACATGAGGGGAAGCAGACCCTGCCGTCCTCCCACACACCCTAGCAGATATGACAATAAATGAGTGATAGTCTCTACCTTCTGAGATCTCTTATTCTCCTGAAAAAGAAGACCTGACAGCAGCCTCAGTGCTGTTTTCTCAGTGCCATGGACTCTCAAAGGGTGGAAAGACTGAAGGCCTGGGCTCCTGGAGAACTTTCCAGCCCCATGTGTGTCCTGGGTTTGGAAGATCACTTTAACAGCTGTGGAAGAAGCATTATCAGAGAGAGGCAAATGATAAAGAGGTCCCTTTTGAGGTTACAATAGATCAAGAGAGTATAAAATAAAAAGGAAGAAAAGTAGCTAGGGACACAGATTGCTCACTAATTAGCATCCTTCAGGGTTCAGACTTGGAATAACAAGCCTTCTTTCTCTAGAGTAGGCTGTCTGTGGTCTGCCTGGGCCATATGTGTGGTCTCCACTGGGGTTCGTGGTGCTGTGCAGAGGGTTCAAGCTGCTTGAGGTTGTGCTGAGGGTGAGAGGGGAAGATGAATGTGAAGTGCGCAGCGCAGGACCTGGCACTGAGCACCTGCTGGCTGGGTGCTGGGTGTGACCGCTGCTGTTTGCCTCAAGAAGCCCTGGAAGCTGGAGCAGCACAAGTCTTCCTTGGCTTGTTTGCCCGAGTTCTGAGTCACTCGTGTCAAAGCAGAGCTTTACATAATTTGTTATGGATTAATAGTTTTGCAGAAATTCCACAGATATTTTACTCCAATTTCTGGTTCAACCATCAGTAAGTGGCTACAACAAAACCTACTGAGGATAACTAAACCTTACATCTTAAGGAGCTTTATGGATAACTAGATCAAACCAAGATTTAAAACCAAGGTTCTTTTTTTACTTTAATTAATCCTCATAGTTACCTGTGAGATACATTTTATAATCCCATCTTATAGATAAGAAACTGAGGTTAGGAGAAGGTTTTCGTAATTTTTTTTAAATTTATTAAGTCCCTTTTAAAGTGTGAAGGAAGAGTTAAATACTTTTTCTAATGTCAGCTTTTAAGTAACAAAAGACAGATGATAACTCAGGGCTTCTGTTGCAGTTTTATACCCATATTACAGAAAAATAGCAATGCTTTTTGCCTTTAGAGAGACAGGGAAGAAAGGAAAGCCAAAATTCTCAAGTCCTCCAGAGACACATGCTTGCAGGTTATCTTGGTGGTATGTATCATAGAAATAGAGTTGTACTGGCTTAAGAATTCTTGTTATGCTCTATTATCTAGAATAGTCACTGTGCCTCTTTTTATAAATGTGGAAAGATTCCTTACTTTAAGGTGAGAGTAAATTAACATTCACACTATCTAAAAATTTATTTTTCAAAAGGTTTATACTACATACCTGAGGACTGTGGAAAAATGAGAACTTTTGAACACAGAGTCACTTTTACCCCAATTTAATTGCATGCCACATCTGGTAGGTTCGTACCCTCATTGTAGATTTTATGTGTCTATAGACGATCCATGGGAAATACCATGAAGAGCATTGGCCACAAATTCCTTGCATTTGATGGCTAAGTTTTGACCCAGTGAATGAATGAATGTTAGAGAAGATCAATATTATTGAATTCAATGGGTAACAGATGTTATGCTGTACTCAGGGAATAAACACCCTTGGAAAAGACAACCTTTAAGAGTTGAAGTTCAACAGATCAAAGGAGGCTGGGAAGGGAAGGGCCTGGTGACAAGGCCTCTTGCTATGACTGTAAGTGCTTATTATCTTTACTTATCTGAATTTCAAATTGATTCTTCATTTTGAATCAGTCAGACTTTGCATGGTAGCAGTCTGCACAATATCACTTGTCTTCCGGGCCTTCCTATAGGTTATATGTTGGTATCACTTCCAGCTGACTTGCAATTATCTTCACACACTTTTTAAAAGGGGATTTTAACAAGCAAGTTCACTGTAAAGAGAAAGAAATGGTGACTACATATTTTTCCATGACTAGCACAAACAAAAATGGTGTCTCAAAGTAGTTTCTTTCTGCTTAACACACTCAATTCAACTCAATACAAATTTAGGGAGGTTGTCCTCTGCGTGGGACATCGTAATAGAGAGACTCTACCAGTTTCAAGGATAAATAGATCTAAGCTTTGCCTTGTAGGTGGACACAAGATTATAGGGTCAATTAAGAGATGTTCATAAATAACAATAGCACAATGGGACCTCTATTGTTTGATAACTACTGCTATTAAATCACAGAAAGATGCATTACCTTGGCCTTGGACACATACCTTATCATCCATCTTATTTGATATAAGTGTAGCCACAGATAAGAAGGTGAGAAAGAACACATAATAACATTACTAACCACCTCAAGTCCCCTGAATCCTATTTCCAGGGCATGAGAAATCATACTTGAAATGATCCTGAACATAAGATTTGAAATATCAGAAACCATGAATAATAAAGAACTACAAATACTTTCATTTAGCAATGTAAAGGTATTCTGATGTCACTTTAGGTCCAAGCGTTCCCTATATATAGATTTAAAGTTCAACCTCTTAAAAAGTCTTCCAGATCTGCAAACGTTTGTACAATACCTACTCTATGCTGCCCATTCAGCTGGGTCCTGGGGGGCAGGTACAAAGCATTTCCCAATGTTAAGAAGCTTACAGTCTGGTGAGGGGTGCAAAACAACTTCAATAAATAATGACGAGTTCTTAGGCAGGAAATCACGCAGGGCACTATCCTAGCAGAAGACAGGGTTTAGAGCCCAGGCAAAGGGTTCAGAGAGGCTCACTGGAGGAACAGCTGCTCCTGGAGGCCTTGAAGGTATTAGTCAGGGGAAGACAGGTAAGAAGGGAAGTCCATGTGAAGGAAAAAGGAAAGGAAAATAATGGAGGACAAAAGTATGTGGTGTTTACAGGGAATTCTTGTTTTGTTCTTTTAGAATTAAGTGCAAATGCAGAAAGGGTAGGAGAGGAAGGTAGGTCAGGCCCAAGGAGGCTTGGGGTTCCACGCTAGGTAGGTTGGGCTCCATCACAATGGAGCTGCACTGAAAGTCACCATGATGGCAGTGTAAAGTAGATTAAATGGAGCAAGGCCAGGGTGGGAAAATGAGGATCCCAATACAGTAGGCTATAGCTGCGAAGAAAAAGGTGAAGGAAAGGGAGAAATTGGTAGAGCTGGAAACTAGAAACAAGTCTAAAATGTCTCTGGGTCTGGGGCTTGGGTGGTGGTATCATTTATAGGCATTATAGGGAGAAGGAGGGTCCAACTGAGGATAGGTGTTAAATTTGAGGGACCTATGGAAAACTGGGGCAAGTGTCAGGGAAATTGGATGTTTATGTCTGGAGTTCAGAGGAGAGACTAGGCCTAGAAATGCAAGCCGAGAGCCTGCCTTCCAGTGTACCTCTCTCAGATTAGAGCCTGGGAAGCAGTAGGCAAGGCAGTCAATAAGATATGTTTAAGGGTGATTGCTTGGGAGCTGTGGGTTGTGGCACTATTTGCTATAGAAAAGAATAAGAAAAGTCTCATAAGATTTTCCATGCTGGCTGGGCACCCTTAGTTCAGTGAGTAGAATGCCAGCCACATACACCGAGGCTGGTGAGTTCGAGCCCTGCCTGGGCCTGCTAAACAACAATGACAACTGCAACCAAAAAATCACCAGGCATTGTGGTGGGCGCCTGTAGTCCCAGCAACTTGGGAGACCGAGGCAAGAGAATTGTGAGCTGTGATGCTACAGAACTCTACAGAGGGTGAAATAATGAAACTCTGTCTCAAAAAAAACAAAAAAAGATTTTCTATTTTCTGTGCCTTAAATTCTGCATTACAGAAAAAATATTTCAGACAAAGACAGGAGTTGGCTGTTAATCCCAGACTGAAAGCATTTTTTCTTACTACCTATATTTGGTGTCATTCAGTTTATTTTTAGACATCATTGGAATTAACTTTGGAGAACCTTCTCTTGGAGTTTATCCAGAGGCAGTGACATGGATAGTGAAGTATCTAGAAAGTCTTTCACCTAATAATCATATAAATACTTGCAGATATTTAGCTAGGAAACAGACATACTACTCACACACACTCAGACACACACACACACACACACACTCACACAGATATTTGCATACTTCATAAAGGCTTCCTCCAAATAGTGAAAAGGTCATCACACAGAAGAAACAATAGACTTTATTGAATATATCTCCTGCAGCTCTCTGAGCAGAAGTTACACATAGACAGTATCCGCTTTTGCTCTGTAAATAATTATTCAACACCAGGTTTGGTAGCCTCTGTTCTAGGTTCAGGGATCTAATGAGAAACATGATAGATATAGGCCCTGCTCTTCCGGAGTTTATATTTCAGTAACAGGAAGACAGATAATCAACAAGATAAATGACTTTGTACACTGATAAATACAGCAACGAAAGGACTATAGTATAAAGAGACAGAGAAGACCAAGAGGGAAAGCTCCAGGGATGGTAAGACCTCTCCAGTCTGCGTGCTGGGGAAGACCTTCCAAGGAGAAGACAGTTGGAGATCAGAATGACAAGAAGCAGTCAACCTTAGGAAGAGATTTCTGGCCGTGGCAAAAATCAAGTGCAAAGGCTGTAACTCAGGATTGAGGTGAGGCTACTGTGGATGAGAAAGTAGGCTCGTGTGGCTGGAGAAGATAGGTGGGAAGCAGTGCCTGGTGCTGTTGGATAGGTAGGCCGAGGAAGCTCATATAAGGCCTCTTTGGATTTTATTGCAAGTGTGATGGGAAACTACCATGTACCCTTTTCACAGTAAGGGTCTGTTGAGGCACCAGATTATCTAAATTATACTTTTAAAAGATCACTCTGGCCTCAGGGTATAGAATGATAGCAGAGTTTCATGGGGCAAAGGACAGTAACTTGGAGCAAGGTGGCAATGCCATAGATAGAGAGAAGTGGATTCATTCTAAAAATATTTTATAAATAGAAATGACAGGACTTGCTCCTGAATCAGATGTTGAGGGGATATGATTGAAAAAGGGGGAATGAAGCCTGGCTCTCAGCTTTTAAGCTTAAATGTTCAATTGGATGGTGCTGCCATTAATGAGAAGGAGAAAGATTGGGAGGAGCAGCTTGTAGACAGAGGAGGCAGATGTGGGCTGGGTGCCCGTAGCTCAGTGAGTAGAGTGCCAGCCACATATACTGAGGCTGGTGGGTTTGAGCCCAGCCTGGGACTGCTAAACAACAATGGCAATTCCAACCAAAAAATACTCAGGCATTGTGGCAGGTGCCTGTAGTCCCAGCTTCTTGGGAGGCTGAGGCAAGAGACTCACTTAAGCCCAAGAGTTTGAGGTTGCTGTGAACTGTGACGCCAAGGCACTCTAACAAGGGCAACATAGTGAGACCCTGTCTCAAAAATAAATAAATAAATAAAAAATAAATGTCATATGTGGAAATCCCGGTTTGATTCACAAGTGGCTATGTCATGGAAGAAGATAACACATCGGTCTGGAGCTCACGGAAGAGGTCATGGCTGGAGCAGCAAAGGTTGGGGATCACTAACACATAGATGTGGCGTGAACCGTGTAAGGATTGAAAGAAATAGAACAGAGACCTTGAAACTGAGTCTGGGAGTTCTTCACATTTAGAGATCAGTTAGAGGAAGAAGGGACAATAAAAGAGATGGCTAAGAGACAAACTAAAAACCAGGGGAAGGTGGCATAATGCAAATCAAAAGAAGCAAGTATTTAAAGAAAGGGAGGCATTCCATTTATGCTGCAATAACTAGATTTTTGTATAGTGGGTGAAATCTCAGTCCCCTTGATATGTTGCTTCACATCTCTCCTATCATGAATGAGGAAAACAACTGATCCCACCAGTAGGCAAGGTCACTCAGGCCAGCTCTGACTCTGAAGAATAGACAGAGGGACATTTTTATCATCAGTTGTCTGGACACTCTTGCTCCTGGTACTCCTGTGTTCTTGGAGGCTCTCTTCCCTGAGCCCGGGCCCTTGCTTTGTTCTCATGCCTTCAGGTATGCTTATCTTACATATTAAAAATTCTTTCCTTTACTTTGATAACTATTCTTATCATCAGATTTCACAACCAGCACCACCGTGGTCCTCTACTGATGGCCCTACCCCCGCCTGGGCAGGACTGTTCCAAGATTTGGTTAGGTCCTTGTCCAGTACTATGCCTGCCTCTCTTGTCCTTTCACTCATCATTATAACCACAACTATTTATAAATTATACACCAACTCTGACTCATGTCTTTGTGTCTTGCATAACCAGACCTTTAACCTTTGACCAGCACCACAGATTTTCTAGAGTCCAGTACCTACCTACCTTTGGTCTGGGACAACTCAGAGCACCAAAACTGGGTTACAGTAATCATGTATGTCCAACCTTAAGTGGGATGACTCACCTGGAAGGGGCCTGCCCCATGTGGGAGAGTGGCATGTAGGCCCTTCCAACACTCAAGGTTCTGGAGCATTTTCAAATATAATGTGAAGAAATGAATCCCAGGTTCCTTTTTAGCAAATCATTTAGACAGCAAACATTGAATGAAATATAATTAAATTTCTTTTTCTCTGTCCCATAACTATTCATGTTCTGAAATTCTCTCATATTTTTTTTTTAGGTTGAGGGAGCTTTTATTTGATGACTGGATAGCTTGCTTGAGGCTGCCACATTGTTATGCAGGCATAATTCCAAGGTACAAGATTATACACCAGGATGTACAGTTTCTCCTGGTCAAATATAAGGCCTCCTAATATTTTCTTGCACATAGTAGGCACTCAATCAAGGTTTAATGAATCAAACTAAACCCTTTTTAAAATGTGATTTCCTTGGTAAAGCAAATGGTTTGTGTTGGTGTTCATTACCAGGATCTGGCAAAAGATGGGAAAAGCTGTATGAAGCACACGTTCTGTTTCTCTCCTCATCTATTCTTCTGTCAGTGTTAAGATGACAGGTTGATGCTGTTCTGAGGTGTAACAAGAATGCTGACAAGAAATTATAAATTATAGATTTGGGAAATCTCAAAATATTTCTACACTTCCCTCACAAAGAGCATCATCTTTGTATGTAGGAATGTGAGATGAGGACATGTCGCATTGCTTTGTTCCCAGTCCCAATCCCATGGCCACACTGACTGCAATGCAGGGCTGCAATGGGCTGGGTAGGGGGAGCATTGTATCTAACACAAAAGCCTCAAAATTGTAGTCTGCATGTTGTGTTCTTTGACCCAAGGAGGGTTTCTAAAGCATTTCAAAGCCATGCCTTCTTTCATCCCCACTCTTCTCTACTGTACCAGCATTGCTTCCAACCTGCTTCATCCATTTCTGCTACCTGAGAGTCTTTTGAATGATTTTAAATGTGTAACCCTGGTCTAAAACATGATAGAACAGGAACTATGCTGGTAAATTGTCATACACAAGTTTTATTTGCACCACAATAATGTAAACATCATGAAGTTTTGAGACAGAAACAAATGTAAACTATAACCCCGTTTATGGAGGAAGATGGAATTCACAAAGGATGGGCAGAAAGCAACTTCGTGTTTTCTCACCACCACACCTGTACACTCCTCTTTGGAACTGTTCACCCCTCTCTGGATGACTCTCGGGTATGTCATTGGTTTTCCTGTCACTCGCAAGTCTTAATGAGAAATAAGGCGTAGAAAATACCAAAGTACTGGGTCAAATGCAGTGTGGTATCAAAGCTGTGGATTCTCCCCACTGCTTCCCGTCTAGGACAAGAGCTAGACATGTGCTCAGGTCCAGGATCCTGGAAGGAGGAAGGGGAGATTGGCTTCCTCATTTTTTTGTTCATTTCTGCTTTTATTCTCTATGATTTTCCCACTGTCTAAATCCTGTACTTGGCCCCTTCTTGGGCTGAGCTCAGGAGAAGAGTGATCAGAGACAAGGCCACCATCTTCCTTTGCTGGTGTGTTTGTACCATAACACTGGCCTCTGTGCCAGCAGCCAAAACGCAGCTCCTTTCCTGATGAGTCACTTTGTGAGTCCTTCACGAATCTCTCAGGCTTCCCATTTGCAGTTCCCTGATGTGGCAAATGTCTTCTCTTAAAGGGACTATGATGGTTTCTCAGTCACCCCCTGCATCCTAGCCCATTTAACACAGACTTCCTCTCTTGTAATGCCACGTTTCTGCAGACTGCCCTATTGAGAAAATTCCTTCGAAAGTCCCCACATTATCTTTTGTGAGGTTTACGTATTGCCCATAGGAGGAAAGCATCGGACATTTCAATCCTGGTGATTTTGGAAGTGCAGACCATTCTCAGAGAAGCTCTCTTTGCTCTGTTGCCAGCGATAACTCCACGTAGCCTTTCATCTGTACACTTTTGCAGGTGTAGGAGGGAGGCAGCAGTCTCTAAGTTCCCCAGCCTCCAGAGCACACAGTCCTTCCTTAGGGGCTTGGAGTGGGACGAAAGTGACATGCTGTTGCTCATGTCCAGGGCAACAGGCAACTGACATCTCCCAAGATTCTCACTCACTACCAGCTTCTCTTTCTAGTTTTTAGCCTTTTCTTATTTGTCTGGAGTGAGTTGATGGGCTAAGAAGACAAAACAGAAGTTAGCTAATGGGCCAAGGAGGCAAAAAAATCTCTTTCTGGGTCTTGTCTAAATGACGCTGTGCCTCATGTCAGAATTCAGAGATACTCCCATCTTTTAGTCCAGGCCTGGGGGCCTCAGCAATGAAATAAGAAAAGTTAATATCCTTTACATCCTGAGTTTCAGAAGATAAAAACTCTCTTCCTACCCAAAGCCAATCAATCTCTTTGTTTCTCCTTTGGATCTCATTCTCTATTGACTTTTAAAGACAACCTTTCTTTTTTTCTGAGCAATCTCCCCTGTCTCCTGAAACAGTCCTATTAGTATCAAACAAGTTCTATTATAATCTCTCATCTCATAAAAATACCTGGTAAATTCTCTGGTGACCCCACTCACTTCTCCAGTTATTGCAACATTTTTCTGCTTCTCTTCACAGTCAAACTTCCTAAAAGGTTTTTCTACACAAGCTTTCTCCACTCTTTGTGTCTCCAATTTACTCTTCAAGTAACGACATCTGACTTCCGTCACCATTACTCAACTGAAACTGCTCCTGTCAAAGTTAACAACCTCCATGTTGCCAAATGCAATCTGCGCTATTCCCTCATCTTTCTGAGTGTTTCTCCAGCACTCATCCCAGCTGACAAACTTCCTACTAGAAATGCTTTCCTCTTTTGTCCTCAGGATACCGCACCAGCCTGGGTTTCCTCTTACCTCCCCTTCTGTTAGTTTTCCTTCGAAGCCTCTCTCTTCTACCTGACCAAGACTATTACACTTCCCCAGGGCTTCATTCGGGAACACCTTTTCTTCTCCAGTTTTGTCTGGATGAGATTCTCCATTCCCACAGCTCTAAACACCAGCTGTATTCTACTGAATCCTGAATTGATATATCTAGCCCAGAACTCATCTCTACCCTGACTTGGTGTGTTCAACTATTTAACATGTGCTGAAGCCATCACACAATTAAAATATTCACATCAGAAGTAATTTTTCCTGTTGATGCTGTTTCTCCCTTAGTCTCCCCCATCTCAGAAAACCACAATGCCTTTCCTCTCCATTGTGAAAGCCAGAAATTTGGGAAACATTCTGCTTTCTCCTCCTTCCCCAGTGATACATGTATTATCACATGTTTACTGACAGTCTCCCCTGTATATAGCCCTGGGTAGCCCCAGTCCATGTTTCCATAGTTCCTAGTCTTTCTGCCTTCAAAAATGTAGTTCTAATCTGTCTGCCTCTCTCCCTTTCACTTCCCACTCCCCTAGTCCAAATATCCATATTTCTAGCGCCAGCATCTCAATCAGCTTCTCACTGACCTCCCTGTTTTCACTCTGGGCTCACACCCAATCAATTTTCCACTGAACCTCCAGAGTAATTTTTAAAGTCTTTTTATTTTACTATTTCCCCAAATATTTCAGTTGTTTTGCAACTGAAATATATACCCATTTTGGGTAAAGCCTGGATGCCTGGTTCCCACCTTCCTTTTCAGTACCAAACATGGCTCCGACCTTCACTCACAAGCCTACATCCTGGCAAGCCTTTTAGTTGTAGGAATCAGACAACTTCTTTCCTCCCCGATGGCCTTTGTAGGTGCCATCTATTCTACCATACCCCTGTTCACTCTCATCCGTCAGACCTCAGCATCAGACCGTATCTTCAGAGATGCTGCCTTTACCCACATCCTAGCAATATAAATTAATATCTCCCTCCCATTCTCCATTTTGGTCTTCTACTGTTATCTTTTATAACTCCCATCTTTGTCACTTCTCAGCCTTTTGGCTAAGGTCAAGTATAACTCTTAGCTTAATTTATGATTACTTGTTTGCTGTTTAATGTTTATGACTCCCCACTGGACTGTAAATTCCATCAGGGCAGATGGCTTGTCTTGCTCCCTCACAGTGGCACCCTCAGCACTTACTACAGGGTCTGTTGATAGGAGCCATGCCAGAGGATGAGTTACAGGAGTGAAGGGGTCATCTCACTCCCCAACTACCCTTATCATTACAGTGTTTGGACATTAGAACATGGTGGAAACAGAAACAAATGTTGAAATATTGAAACATTCATTCACTCCACATTTAAAGAACATTTATTTACTATATGCCCAACACTGTTGTTCTTACTGCAGATAAAAGAGTTAACAAGATGTAATGTCTCTGCCCTTATGGAGCTTTCGTTCTCATGGGGGAAACAGACCACAATGTATTTAACAAATAACATATTATGTCCTTCCACAGATATATTTTAAGAAGAAAAGTTAGCAGGCAAGAGGATAGAGAATGAGAGGAATGAGTCCATTTTAGACTAGGTGGTTAGTAGGGAAGTCCTCTGTGAAGAGGTACATTTGAACAGAGATGTGGGGAAAGGACGTCTGATGTGGGAGCAGCCGGTGGAAAGGCCCTGAGGCAAGAAAGGGTTTTGGAAGTTGAAAGAACAGAGTGAGGATTGAAGATTACAAAAAAAAAAGGTGAGACAAAGTTGGGGGAAGCTGAGGTTGGAGAGAGAGGTTGGGGTTTAATCATAAGGGGTCTTAGAAAACATGGTTAAGATGCAGAAATGTATTCTAAAGTGTGATCAGAAATTCTGTAGGGGTTTAGAGCAGGAGAACAACCTTATCTCATCGACATTTTTGACAGACTCACTCTGCAGCCCTGTAGGAATTGACCACAGGCAAATGGAAAGTGGAAGACCAGTTAGGAGGCTGCTGCAGTGGAGAGGACAGATGACCTGTGGACATGAAGCAAAGTGCATAGATGGAGGATGTGCTTTGAAAGTAGGATGGAGACAACTCATTGGTGGCTCAGCTGTGGATGTGAGGCAAGTTTTGAGCAAGGTGCTACATTTAGGCCTGAGCAAACAGGTGAAGTTGGTACCCTTTATTGTGAAGAGGAATCCTGGAGTTAGGGCGAGGTGGGGTAAATAAAGAGTTCTATTTTGGTCATGTTATGTTTGAAGAGTTTTGAAAACAGACACAAGCCACTTTGATAATGCGCAACTCTTAGGTTCATTGTGGTAATCAACTATAGCCTTGAAGGAGTTGAAACTGTTGAATCAGTTGCTGCCCCTACCACCTCATTACCATGTTATAATGAAAGCAAGTCTCAGATCTGTTTTTACCACATATGCAGACATAATGTCATTAATAAGTAGGCACAGAACAATTTATACACCTGCTCTGTAAGCTTGATTTAGTCCCAACTCACAATCCTTCCAACTACTTCAAATGAGTTTACTCAGCAGAGGATAATATTCCATGGAAGGGTCAGACATCCAGAAATCCTTTGCCCTAATGACTGTAACAGGACCATTTAAGAATAAAGTTTCCAGTGCTATCTCTAAAAGTACAGCTTTCTGGTTTCTGGTATGCCTTTCTGGTTTCTTCTATCCTGTTTTTTATATGGGTAGGAAATATCTCTAAAATAGTGTAGCCAATTTCTATGTCTTGATTACCTCTAATTTGACCTATAAAAGCCCATTTCTAACATCCATTATGCTGATTAACAAACCACTAATTTCATAAATGAAAACCCAGTTTTGACTTTAGCATGCTAATTAACAAAATGTCTGGTGTTGATCAGAGTTAAAGATAGCTGAAGTACTTGTAGTAGCTGCCTCTGGAGGCTGGCCTTTCTGCAACGAAGCCAGCTGTCGTGCAAATTCCTGATTAGAACAACTGTCGGAAGCTTAAAGTACCTAGCACACCTCTGGCACATGCTCTGTGTGTTGCAGTATTATACAGTAAATGACAGACAGTATCACAAGTCACCTAGTAGACATGTACACAAAGGCATCTTCTAGGTGGCTGGATATACATGTATGATGCTCAGAACTGCAGGAGTCCATTTGTGAGTTCTTGGCTTATGAATGGGATTTAAAGTCATGGAACTAGAGGAGTTTATCCAGGGTGAGGAGCTGGGAGAAGACGAGATCCCAGGGTTGAGACCTGGGACGCTCCAAAATTTAGGGGCTAATTAAAGGAAAAAGACATAGCCAAATAGTTTAAGAAGAGGCTAATTATATAGGTAGATGACCAGGAAAATGTGTTGAACCAAGATGTAGGCCAAAGAAATAAAAGAGTTTCAAAAACGAAGAAAGATCAAGTGTTTCAAGTGCTATAAGAAATTAAAGTAATGGGGATTGAGAATGGAATGTTGGATTTATCCTGACTGACATCAACTAAAATTGCAAATATTTTTCTTTCTTCCTTTCTCTTTCTTTCCCTCCCTCCCTCCCTCCCTCCCTCCCTTCCTTCCTTCCCTTCTTTCTTTCCTCTCTCTCTCCCTCCCCACCCTCCTTCCTTTATCCCTCCCTCCCCTCCCCTCCTCTTCCCTTCCTTTATTGGCAGGGTCTCACTTTGTCACCCAGGCTGGAATGAAGTGGTGGCATCAAAGCTCATTGCTTACTGCAACCTAAAATTCCAGGGCTCAGGCAATCATTCTGCCTTGGCCTACTGGGTACTAAGACTACAGTACCACCATGCCCTGCTAATTTTTCTATTTTTTGCAGAGATGGGAGTTGCACTGCTAATTTTTCTATTTTTTGTAGAGATGGGGGTTTCACTATGTTGCTTAGGCTGGTCTCAAACTCTTCACCTTAAATGATCCTCCCACTTAGTCCTCTCACATTGCTGGTATTACAGGTATGAGCCACCATGCCTGGCCCATATGTCTTGATACAGAAAAATCCTGTACAACAGTAAAAATGAAAACCTGATTGCAGTGGCTTGAGAACAGAAAGAGAGAGAAAAAAGTAGAAATAGTTTGGACAACTCTTTAGAGTTTTTTATTTTTTTTGCATTTCAAAATATCAAGGGGATACAAATGGACACATTGCATAATGTTTAAGGTAGGGCTGGGCTTTCCAGTGCCTGTCACCAGAATACTGCTCATTATACCTGATAGGTAAGTTTCGATTCCTCCCCTCCCTTCCATCCTCTCTGCTTCTTGATTTCCAATGACCTTCACATCTCTTTGTGCCTGTGTGTACTCACCATTCAGCTCCCACTTATTAGAGAGACCATATGGTATTTATTTTTCTAATCCTGACATACTTCACTTAGGACACAGTCTGTAGTTCAACCCAAGTTGCTGCAAAAGACATTATTTCACTCCTTTTTCTGGTTGAGCAGTACTTCATGGGGTGGTGTGTGTATGTATATACATGTATGCATGCTACCATTTCTTTATCCACTCATTAACTCCTGGACACTCCGGCTGATTCCGTATCTTTGCAGTTGTGCTGTGATAAACATTTAAGTGCAGGTGTTGTTGATAGAATGACTTCTTTTCCTTTGGGCAGATACCGAGAAGTGGGATTGCCGGATCCAGTTGATGTTCTACACAAGGAAAAAGAAACAGAGCAATAGTTCGAAAATCTGAGGGGTCTAAGTGGTCTTTGTTTTTGCTGTTGTTGTTTTCACTGTGTGAGATAATATAGCAAGTTTTTACGCTGGCAAGAATGATCCATTAGAGAGGAGGAATTAATGAAAGAGAGTGTCCTCTCCTAATGCCATGCCGTGGAGGAACATTGTTGCTGCCCACTATTCCCACTCCAGTGAGAAATTCCTTGTAATTAAGGTAAATTTCCCTCCTAAGTTTGAAGGAGTCCCTTAGTGATTCAATGGGATAGACAAAATAACTTCCAGAATGTTAATCCCCAAATAAAAGACCACCAAGGAGACACACCTGGCCTTTGCATCACTGCACCAGAGACTAAGAGTGGATGACAAGCTTCTGCTCTGTTACACATTGGCAGTGGGTTCTGACTGATAAAGGTTCTAATTGGCCAGATCCTCAAGTCCCGGGCTTGTCCTGAACTGCAGTTACAGCAGCCTCAGCAAGGGCAGATACCAGACCAGGAACCTTCCAATGTCTGAGTGAAGGCGAAGAGAAGAAACAGCTAACCAGGAACCAGAGAGAGGAATCCCGTGCTCCCTCTCATCTCTTCTTCAGATCACATGCCTCAGTCTGCTAACTGAGAAAAGGACAAACAGTTCAGATCCAGGCAAGGCCAGAAGTGAGCTGAAGATGACCCTATTCTCTCCTTTGTGTCACCTGAGACCCTGTCCCCCTGGCTGAGCAATTCCATCCTCATTCTCTCGATGACACTGCTTCTGTCTCACTCGCTTGTCACAGTCAACTCACTCCTAAGTTTGTTGACCCTGATTAGGGATCTCAGGGGGAAATGGCACCTCACAGATTCCCCTTACATATCCCCAGCTCTGCACACATCCAGCTCAGTGTCACCAAGAACTTAGCATCTTTCGACTGAAACTCTGCAGCCCTCCTGTTGGGGCCATCCTCTCCATCTTTCACACTCTGGATTGGAGAGTTACTCATCTGGAAGGGAACTTAACCCCATATTTTCTGTTGTAAAATAAAAGCTGCCACTTGTCCATTGCCTGTATAGGGAAAACAAATACCTACGAGGATTGCATGTCCCTTCCTGGGCTGCCCCCACCTCCTACCCACTTCCACTTTGCTTCCACAGAACTGAGAGTCCAAGGATCCAGTGTGGTAGGTCCTTGAGCAAAGGCATAAGCTGTTTCCTTTGATGGAAATATACTTTTCATCTTTCTCTGTCTAGTGAGCTCTTATTCACCCATCAACACCCAACTCAAATGTCACGCCTTCTTTAAACCCCACTGTTACATACATTGTTGCTCCCCTACCCACACCTATTCGCTTATCGTGTCTTGGCATCACTTCCTATACTAGGAATGAAGTGAAGAGTATTTCAGGAAAGGGGTATTTTTAAACCAAAGTCCACAGTGATAATCTTTTCCCCTTACAACATCCCATGTGAATGCTCTTGTCCCTGGAGTGGGTTCGTGACATGAACTGCCTGAAGGGAAGACATCTTTTTCACAATTGCAGCAGACTTTTCCCTGTCTCCTGTTAAACACAAACAAGAAAGATTATTGGCCAAGACGCTGTGGCTGAACACCACCTGGCAGCCATTAGGGAAGCTGAGATTAAATTCAACCCACGAAAGAGGGCAGAGGTGGGAGAAGAGCAGAAAAGTGGAAATAGAGCCCTTGCCATGTTGTAAATTTACCAACCACGACTTGGACATGGTGTTTTGTGAGATAATACATTTCGTTATTGTTTCAATCAATGTGAACCAGGTTTTCTGGTACTTGCATCTGAATGCCCTCTCCTTGATCATCCACTTTCAATTGTGTAAACAGAATTAGCATTCCTTAATGCTCCCTTCCCAGAGGACTTGTCATAGCACATTTACATTTCTCTCCCCGCACAAGACTGTGCCCTCATCAATATCTGGGTATCTTTAATGTCCTGCACAGTTCTCAGCACACAATAGGTTGATGGGGCAATGAATGAGTCCCTTGGTTATCCCCCCAACCAAGCCACTGAATTATAAATTATTAAGAGGAAGGTAAACAAAAAGAAATAAAGAGAAGGAAGTCTTTTCAAAGAGAACAAGGCTAATAACTGAAGAGATATCAGTATTTTGGATTATTTAGTATCTTCAAATTTGGTTTATGGTGTCCCTACTTGCAACAGGGAAAGGAAACTGCAACAAAATTAAGGCAAGTGAACCCACCTCAGCCCTCAGACCCTTATGAAGAGTCCAGATTTTTTGCCATTTCAAACCTCGATGCCAGCATTTATCAGCAATTCTACCCCAAGCAACTGAGTTTTAGTTTTTTTCTGGCAAAGCTGCTTGAGGCTTAAAGAAGATTAAACGTAAAAAGAACCTGTCATAATACCTGGGCCAGATTAATAACTAAGATCATGTGGGGAGACGTGAAAGATAAGCAAATTGTTATTCTTCTTTCTTTGTTTGAACTGAGAAAGATTTCCTTAAGGGAGCCGCCCTCTCAGCTTCATTCTCCTGAAGCTCAGATCCCTGAATCCTGTCTCTGTTCGTGCCTGAGCTTAGCCTACATACGACCGTGGAGAGGAAGGCAGGACTGTTGTGATGGGAGCATTACCCTTTTCTAGTTAAGAAAAGAAACTGAAATGGAAGTAGTAGAAAGATGGAGTAAGAAGAAAGGATGGGAATGCCTATTTGTTGGAACCTTACTCGGGGGGTGTGGAGCAGCTGTTTTCCAGCCTTGAATTCAGGGAGGTGGGTATTATTAACCCCCATCTTACAAATAAGAACACCTAAGCTTAGGAAACATAAGAACTTGCCCCGAACCATATGACTTGTTGGCGGCAGAGCTAAAATCCAAGTCCATTTTGTTCCAAAGGAAGGGAGAGGCCAGGGAGCCAGATTCAGGGAATCTGGGGTCCTCACACACCACGCAGAAGCAAAGGAGATTGCGATGACACAGCCAGTTTACTTGCATTTTCCCCGCAAGTCTTGAGATAGGACATATTAGTAATTTAATTTATTCCCTGCAGTTGGTGCAATGTAATTCCCTGACCAAGTGTATTCAGGCCAGTCCACAGGGGGACCAGAAAAAATGAAGTACAACTCTTAGAAACCATGTTCTTTACATGAAAATAGATCAGGCAACGGGAGGGGGCAAACTGAAAATAGCCTGAAGGAGTGAGAGACAAAACATGTGAAAAGTGAGGCGGAGGCTGAGACAGCTGTGCTGTGGGGAAGGAAGGGCGCTGTGCAGAGAGAAGAGGGTGTGAAAAGAAGAGGTGGATTTTTTCCCCATATTTTTTTAAAGCATTCATTCATTCCCTGAGGCAAAATCACTCCCCCAAATACAGGATATTTTAAATTATGTCAATTAGTGAAAGTACCACTTCCTTGGCATTTCCCTTATAGGAGCATTCATTTTCTGAAAGAAACAGACAAATAAACAAACAAAAGGGATAGTTAGGGAGATAAAATTTCCCCCAGATTTGAAACTGATGCATCATAAATAAATTTTGAAAGTACAGAAAAGCATCACCCACCAGGGGTGCCTAGATATAACCATTATTAGCACTTTTATGTTAATATCTCTCTTTATAAATATCTCCGTGTTGACATATATGTATGGGTGTGTGCACATATGTATCTCCATGTTTGCCAAGTAACAAACGCAAACAGAATCTTCCAGTTCCTAAAATATGATATACGTTACTATGGCTCTAAAGGCTCCAGAATCACCTGTGTTCTACTTAACATTAAATTCTTGTCTTCTCATAGACTTTGAGTCTTTATGTATGTCCTATCACTTCTGCATCATAAAATACATTTTAAAAATATGAATTAAATCCACATATCCCTCCATTTCCCACCTCATTTCTCATCTCTACCTCTTGAAAGGATTGTCTTGTCTTCCTGAGCTCCTGCCATTTCATCTCTAATTTATTACTGTGGTAAAACTACTCTCTCACCCTCTGTCTCTCTCTCTATAATTTATGTATATAGTTATATATGTACATATAATTAATAATTTCTTGTTTTAAAAATTTACTTCATCTGCCATGTACATGTATCACTATGAAAGTTTTGAGGCAGACTGTGTTATGGTCCATTATTTCTCTTCCAAGAAGCACAGATGACCAGCCTCCTTTCCGACTCACCCAAGCAAGTTTCAACCAGCTCTCACTACTGGTGTTGCCAGGAGGGTTTCATTTGTTTCCATCCATATGGATTTTATGTTTCTTAATTTTTGTGTATCTCAAAACTTTTGTAATGACCCATGTTCTTCCATCGTTTCAGCTCCAAATAAGCATTGTCTGTGGATCTCTTCTCTGGGGCCATTCAGTTTCTATAGAAAAGACTCCCAATTTCTTCTCCAGGTTCATGGGCGTTCTGGGAGATAAACATGGAATGGAGGCTGGTACTTTACTTCTCTAAATGTCAACTTCTACTCTTTCGCATTATTTTCACAGTCACTCACTTTCTTCTTTATCCCTGTGCTGTTCATGGATTAGAGAGGGAAAGCTGGGTCTCTCGCTGTTCTTCACAACAGAGCTTCCCTGCAGCTCTGTCTCTCTCTCAGGTCATGCTCTCAGGACTGCTCTGGTAGGGCTATGGAATGAATGCTTATGTCCCTTCAAAATTCAGGTATTAAAACCTAATCCTCAGTATTTGGAGGTGGGGGCCTTTGGGAGGTGATTAGTTCATGATAACCAAGCCCTCACAAATGGGATTAGTGCCCTTATAAAAGAAACCCAAAGGAGCTCTGATGTCCCTTCCACTATGCGAGGACACGGTGAGACGGCACCATCTGTGAATCAGGAAGAAGGAACCCACCAGACACTGTCTGCCAGCACCTTGATCCTACACTTTCCAGCCTCTAGAACTGCGAGGAACTAATTTCTGCTGCTTATAAGCCACCCAGGGTATGGTGTTTTCTTGTAGCAGTCCATGCAAAATAAGGTAAATTATACTAATGGACCTAATTTCTCACCCCTCTTTTCATCCCTGTCCTTTGGAGTTTCTCTCACTACAGACTAAGAGCCTATTCCCTCACCGTTTGAATTTAGATGTGGGTATATAATTCTTTTTGGTTAATAGAATGAGGTATAAATGATACTGTCCCAGTTCAGAGACTAGTCCTAGCATTTTCATCTGTCCTCCTGTGCCTCTGCCTTTACCATGAGAAGGACAAAATTGTGCTAACCTGCTGCCTTAGCACGAGTATAACTGCCCCAGCTAAGGAGCCCCAGGAAACGCCTGACTCAAGAGAAGCCCTCAGCTGGCCCACAGATGTGTGAGTGATCCAACCGACTGACAACAACAAAGGTTATTGCATGGCACTGAGGTTTCATGATCGCTGCTGACACTTTACTATTGTACCTATACCTAACCAGTGCACCTTTTCTTCCAATACCTGAACTCTTTTCAGGGGGCTTGAGGTTGAGAGGAATATCATGTATTTTCCCTTTGTCATCCCTCTTTTTGAACATCTACCACTTCGTCACCTAATTCATTCGATCTTCATGTTCTCAGATTTGTGGACATTTCTCTCTCTCTGTTTTTCACTTGTTCTCTTTGCCTTTCTCAGCATTTACCTATTTAGCTTCTGTATTATCATATTAAGGGAGTATTCTGGTGTCAAGGAAATAAGAGATAAATATATGTACTTAATCAGAAGTCCCTCTTCCCAAAACCTTCTGCTCTCTTAATATGATAAGAACAATGCTATTGTTCACTATTTCTAGACATAGTCCTTCCCACTGCTGACTTCTGGATTCTGACCTAGGCCACTAGTTCTGAACAACAGAATATGAGCAGAAGTAATTCAGGCCACTTTCATGAATCTCTCCTTCTCCTGCTACTGTGTTTACTATGTATGGATAGTAGGGACTAACTTAGTCTTTATATTACATACTACCAAAGGGAATTTTGGCTGTGCTATGGAAGAAATGAACATTTTTCACACATGTAGCCCTAGAATTTTGTGCCTCCCTTTTTAGGGGGAGACAAAGAGTAACTTTTTATCATATAATATATAAACACAGGTGTTAGGTGGGCACACGCTGCTGATACTGTTGCTGTTTAGAAGTATGGATAGAAAGGTGAGAATCCAAAGGGGTGGACTCTATCAGACCTTTTTCAAGTTATCTTAGAGTCTGTGGGAGTCTCAGTTTTCTATTTTAATACCTTTAACAGCATTTCTTCCCCCACTCGTTTTTGAATGATGGACCATGCATTTTTGTTTTGCACTGTCTCCACAAATTCTATAGTTGGCCCTACTATAGAGGATCATACAGTCCATATGACTATTTTAATAAATAGTCTTTCAAAGTTGTTGTACTCATTCACACTTCACCTGAAGAAGATAAAAGTTCCTTTTGTGCCATAGTATTGTTATCACTTGATACTATCAATTCTTTTATAATTTCAGATATTCTAGTGGATGTCTTGCATTTCCCTGGTGACCAGTGAGATAAAGACCATTTTCATACTAGCATGTTTATTGGCTATTTGGATGTTTTCTTTTTTGAAGAATGTGCTTATGGGAATCATTTTTTAAATTGATTTACTATATATATTTTTTCTTTTTTTGCCAACACTTGCTATTTTAATTTATTTTATTGACAATAGCCATTCCCAGTGGGTATGAAGTGATACCTCATTATGGTTTTGATTTGTATTCCCTAATGATTAGTGACACAGAACATGTTTTCATGAGTTTATTGGACATCTGTATATCTTCCTTGGAGAAATATCTATTACGATCCTTTGCCCATTTTTAAATTGTTCCTTGTTTTCTTGTTGAGGTGTAGGAACTCTTTATATGTTCTAATATTAATATAATCATGTATATTATTTGTAAATATTTTATTTCCTTATGTCAGTAGTTTTTCACTTTCTTGATAATATCTTTTGATGCCTAGAAGTTTTAAATTTTAATGAAGTCTTACTTTATTGTTTTCATTTCAAAACATTAAGGAGATACAAATGTTTTTGTTACATGGAAAGCTTTTATAATACTTTATTCAGAGCAATAAGTGTGCCCATCTCCCAAATAGTGTTCATTAGGGGTAGGTTTTTACCTTCCTCTCTTCCTCTTTGATTTCCAATAATTTTTACTTCTTCCTGTGCCCACATGTGCCCATCAATTAGCTCCAAGTTATTAGAGAGTATATGTGATATATTTTTTTTAATTCTTGAGATATTTTGCCTTAGATAATTTTCTCCAGTTCCATCCAAATTGCTGAAAAAGACATTAACTCATTTCTTTTTATGGCCGAGTAGTACATCATGCTATGTGCGTGTGTGTCTATTTGTGTGATATCTTATTGATTCAATCATGAATTGATGGCTACTTGGGTTGATTCCACATCTTTGCAACTGAATTATCCGGCAAAAAATATTTGAGTTCTTGTGTCTTTTTAATAAAATGATTTATTTTCCTTCAGGGATATATAAAGTAGTGGGATTACTGAATTGAATAGTAGATTGAAATGATATAGGTTTCTGACAGTGGCACAGACACTACCTTTTGGAATCAGATAATTAGAATGTAAGTTAAGGAAAGGATTAACATAGCATCTCCTGCAGGACTCCGGCGAAGTTCCATGGCTGTAGTCCAGGGTTACAATCAATCAATGCTAGTCAACCAGAAGGCATGGACCCTAGGAAAGTATCAGAGCATGGGAGAATCTAATGCTTCTCCAAACAAGAATTCTGCCAGTGAAACATCATGTCATGCGGTTGCAACTCCAACCCTTAGATCTCAGTTCCCATTCATATCCTAAGTGGGACTGGTGCTTCATCAACCAGAAACACAGAGAAGGCAGAATGGGGTTAGAGCTAAGTTCCACCACTCAGATAGAAAAGTTCCATTGCTTAAGGCATTGATTGAGCCAGATGAAGTGCTGCTGATGCCTTCTCAGACAGACAGCCTGAAAGTCTTACAGTCCAATAGGTGTAGTCCAATATCTTCCCCCACTAAATTCTGGGCCTTGACTTGGACTGTAACAAGCAAGGAAAGCATGAGCAATGCTCAAATGCCCGAGTTCAGGGAGTTTTTCCTGAGGAATGATGCCCTCACAAGCCTACTAAGCATGCCGCCTTGGTGTTTGCCCTGTCTTGCATGGCCATCAGTACTCAATTCTGGTGCTTTTTCTCTCCTCAAACTCCCTTCCTTGATGAATCACCAATTCTAATGGTTTGAATGTCATTTATATACTGCTAGTTCTCACATATATACTGCACTTGTACCTTTGACTTCCCTAACCTCAGACATTATATGTCCAGGTACTCACTTGACATCTCCATCTGAATGTCAGACAGACGTCTCAGACTTGCATCCTCCAGACTAGACACTATCATTATTTCTCCACTGCCACTACCCTTTCCATGCCCTTCTTCTACCTGCACATGGATGTCACCATCTTTCACCTCTTCTATCCTTGCCCTTCTCTGCCCCATTCTCTGCATGGCAAACAAAGAGATCTTCCAGAAATATATACCAGATCGTTCCACTGCACTGCTTATTGGTTTAATGACTGCACAAATACCAAATATATGTGGCATAAAAGACATGGTGACAATGTCTCATTCTTCAATATTCACTAAAAATTATCTCTTTTTTGAATCACACTTTCTTATTATCCTTTCTAAAGTAATTCTCCATTTTTATTCTTTAACTAAATATCTTTCCCAATTTTTAGTTATTTAATTTGCTTAATTTTTTGATTTCTCCATAAGCTCTGTGAGAGCAAATACCCTATCTGTCTTATTCATCACCATTTTTCCAGAATTGGGACAATGGTCAGTACATAGTAACTTTACAATAAATGTTTGTAGAATAAAAATAATAAGCACGTTTCCAGTGTAGGTTTACTGAGCGTGTCCTCCAAGCATTACTTAATTGCCTGTTTTTGCTTTAGCTAATAGCCTTCTCTCAGATGGTGGTCATTTTTAACAAAGAAATAATTTTATGTTTAATCCCTCTAGGAGATTTAATGTGGACTCAGGTGAGGGACACAACCCCTTATATAAAGAAGCAGACGCTGGGGTACTGATCAGACTAACCAGCTCTGCCATTCACCTCGCAACTTTCTACTTCAATACTTTCAAAAACTGCTACATATCACAGGTTGTTCCAGTGCTCAAAAGAAGTTTAAATCATAAACCTGAAATCCATCCACGCAAGGAATTCTATATAAGGCTTTAAATAAAGATTTATATTTTAGTAATGACTTCCTCGTCATTATTAAAACTTCCTTAGTTGGAGAAGGTCTTCAATTAGCTTTTGTAAAAAGTTAGTTGGTGGTATTTATTGACTGTTTGCCTATCTGAAAATCTTTCAGATAACTGCATGGTTGCGTATGGAATTTGGGGTAACAATCCGTCCTCACACAGCTACCAAAATTCTAGATGTTGCTCCACTGTCTTCTAGCCTTTACGATTGGAGGAATTAAAATAAGTCTGTCACCAACTAATATTAATGCTTCTATAGATAAGCTCTTCATTTTTTTTTCTTCTTTTTGTCAGGGATTCTCATGAATTTTTCTTCT
Source organism: Perodicticus potto (assembly GCA_963574655.1). Lineage (NCBI taxonomy): Eukaryota > Metazoa > Chordata > Mammalia > Primates > Lorisidae > Perodicticus > Perodicticus potto. The sequence continues at coordinate 52,553 of CAUYRH010034495.1, forward strand.
TTATAATTCAAAAATTGTACTTGACTGTATGTAGGTATAGATATCATTTGATTAATTCTACTAGAAAAATTTTTTTACTATTTTTTCCAATATCTTTTCTAATTTTTTCTGGTTCCAATTGGGGTACTATTCAAAAGCACTTCTAATTATCTGATAAAGCTTCCGTCTTCTATCTTCTACATTCATAATCTTCTTTTTAATTTTTTTTCTTATTTCCTCTGTACTTTTGAAGGGCTTCTTAAGTTCCTCTTGCCACTGGTGATTTATTTTTTTCTCAGGATCAATTCTGTTCCTTGGAGCCTATGATATAATGTCAGATTATTCCTCAGGAGGCCTTGATTTATAAGTGATAGACTTGTACCTCCCCATCCTCACAACTTTTATGATGTTTCTTTGCATGATGACAGAAATACTCTAAACTCATATTAAAGAACATCTAATGACTGTGAATGACACTAACACTAATGCCATCACCATGCCAAGTCAATTATCACACTTGGTTAGCTAGTGAGGTGTATCCTGCAAACGTGCTTAAGCTGTGAGACTCTCATTCACAGAAGCGCCACAGTGAGGCTCTCATTGAAATACAAGAGCACAGGATGAAGCAGGAAATGAGCAGAGGATAAGCAGGGGATGAGCAGGGGATAAGCAGGGGAGGCATAGAAAACAGGCATGTCCTCTGAGGGGACCAGTTAAAGAAATGTACCGCCTCTGGGCCAGCCTGGCCCTGCAGGTGAGCAGAAGGTACCTGTGGGGGTTAACAACCTTAAGCCTGAGACCACAGCTTGAGGAATGGGGAAGGGCTAGATTCCAGCTCCTACTTGCTCCCTGGGCTGGGTACCTGTGTGATACACAAACTGTGCAAATGAATATGGCAGCTCTGGTTCTAGTTGCTCCCAAGGCCAGCAATATAGTTTTATGATTTGGTTTTCTAAGTCAATAAATCTTTGTTTATTTGTTAGAAGAAGTTCTGTCCCTTGCAGCCGAATGAAATTAGTTGAAATTAGATGACATAATTATTCCTCCAGTCACTAACAAACAAGGCACTTATGTATTGGAGTCAGCTATTGGCTGAAGAAGATTAGGAACTCCGAGAATCGCTGGTGTTGATACAGCCTCAAGTGACCTCAGTATTAGGCACAGAGCATTAAAGAGTAACCCATGAGCTGAGGTTGCACATGTCACCCAACAAACAGGCTGGCAAGACAATGAGTTCTTGAGATGCCATCACATAGCTTCTAAGGGCTAGGAATGAGGGCCATTTCCCTGGTTATAGGGACTAAGTTGGTAAGACAGAATGTGGTGTATTTATATCATCTTGAACTTTCAGAAAGGACAGGACTTAAAACGGGCCTTCTTTCCAGGTGACAATAAAGATTTTCCTGGCTACTATTAAGACTTAGTAAATCTATCTTGTCTTTGGGCCTGTCTTACCCTAGTATGGATAGACTGTCTTGCAAAAATTCAGTCTGATCCTTTCTGTCAACAAATGGAAAAAAAAGAAGGTAGGAAAGAAGAAGGGAAGAAAGGGAGGGAGGGAGAGGGAAGGGACAGAGGGATAGAGAAAGAGGAAAATTCATTCATAATACAATATTTATATCAGATTAAAGTAGAACTCTTCTCAGAGAAAACTGTATTATAAACAGGGGGAAAATGTTAAGCTGAAAGTATAAACTCCTTGAACAGATGAACTTAATTGGGGTCTATATCCCACATACCTGCCAAAGTACAGAGCACAGAACAGGTAACAAAAATATGATTCCTGAGTGGTAAAATCCATTTTGAATGCACCAGCCAGAGAGCTGAGAGTAACTGTGGCCGAGTCTCCTCAGCACTCCCCAAACCATACCCCTGCACGGCAGCTCCCCATGTCCAGCTTCAGAGGCACCTCTTGGTCCCCTGTGTTCTAACTGGACTATACACATTTCCATTAGCCATAATATCTATCATAATATTTTTGCATGTGTGTCCTCATTAGTGCTAACTCTGAGCACTTCTCCCAAGTCCATGACAATGAAAATTCAGGGCAATTAGGGGAAATTATGACAGTTAGCTGTTGCTGTGTAACAAACCACTCCCAAAATTAATAGTTTAAAACAGTCATTAGCAATTACTTAGCCAAGATGTTCATGCACTGACTGGGCTGGGCTTCGCAGGGTTGTTTGGCTTGTCTTGGGCTGGATCCCTCACCTGCTACAGCTAGCTGGAGTTCACTGACCTAGGCTGAGTCAGGCTAGGGCTATGTATCCTACATGTGACTGTCAACATCATCCTGGGACCAGAAAAATAACTCAGCTCACTCCAGTTGAAGACAGAGGTACAAGTGTAAACCCAAGTATGCAAGCACCTGCATGGCTCTGCTCCAGTTACATCTGTTAATGATCCATTGACCAAAGGGCTAACGCACTGGGACCGTTAATGCAATCCACTTAATTGCATTCATCTAACTGATTAATCTAATGAAGAGGCTCTTCATCCCTGTGAGAGCAAACAATTGTTTAAAAGCATATCTCAGACATACTATTTTGTGGCATGGAAATAAATACTTAATTTTGGCTGTAAAAAAAACTTTTAACACTTTTATGGGAGAAGAAAACCTTCTAAAACATTTCTGGAAATACAAATCACCAATCCATCTCCTTTCCTAAAATCAGAAGTGGTAATACAAAGGTCAAAATTGTGATGGGTCTAAGATTTCACCCTTATTGCATGCTAACAAGTTAGCCTGCCACAATTTCCTGGGTACTGGCAAAAGGCATTGGACTCCTGGATCAGAAACAAAGGACATTTTATTACTCACAGCCACAGAGAATCGTCACTTTTACCCCAGTTCCCTGAGCCCAGTTCTCAGACAATGCTTAGCTAGGCAGCTGACACGCTCAGTGTGTTGTGCTACAGCAAAGGAAAACTCAGCTTCGGGAACCCACACCTTACATAATAGACAAGTACGTATAGAAAGAGACACTATCCCTGCCCTTGCTATAGAAAGAGACACTATCTCTATCTTCCAAGGTGTTTTGTTAAATAATTACCACTGAATAGATAGGAAAAAAGGCAATCTGTCTTTTTTCCACAACATATATGGAAATGCAAGAGATCCACAGAGAATTGTGTCCCAACAATGTAAAATAATCTCATCCTCTGTGCTGGCTTTGGCCAGAGCCATGGAAGGCTTAAATTTCTGTTTGGGGTACCAACACTACCCATGCATGCAGGGTCACATGCATAGGCACAATAGTATAAGGCAAATACCGATCTAGTTCCTTGGTGTGGTCTTTTCTCACCAACCATGAGTCCATACTTTTCCACTGACTGTTTCCCTAGTGGGAGTAATACATGTCTGTGAGTCTCCATTACCCTATCTATAAAATAAGGAACAGATTCAACAATTTTTCCCTCCCAGATCCTCTTTCCTGGGTTAGGGTACCCATCTTCCAGCAGCTGTGAGTGTTGAATAGATCCTTTCTGAAGAACTGCCTTTTGCCAAAGAGAAGTCACCTCGCTCCAGAGGCTAAGTCATGCCCACTTCTACCTTGAAGGAAATTTGTGTTCCTAAGCTTCAGTAGGAAGCTCTTTTCCCTGCCCTACTTCTCTCACTCCCTTTTTACTTTGAGGGCACCCCCTCTGTAGATCATGTGCATTCAAATCCCTTACTCAAGCTCTGCTTTTAGGAAGCCTAACTTGAAGCAGAGCATTAGCAGCCTGGAATGCAGGGCCGTGGTCACACATAACTGGATACAGTTCAGGGGTACAGGAATCATTTTAGCTTTCCATCCATTTCTGCCTCTAGCCCCAAGGATCTTGTGTACTAATCCTCCCAATCTATACAGCTGCTCTTCCCACCCAGCTGACCTCTGGTCAGTGGTTCCAGCAGGCCCAAGAGTACTCCAGAACTCATCCTCCTATTCGGCTGGCCACAGTCTTTTCTAAGGCAGGCCCATTAAGCTCTGTGATGACCTATACCAACAAAATTCTGGATCATCCAGAGAGGCCACATAGCCTCCATAAGAAGCCATGTGACTGGATTACTATTCAGTCATTAAAAAAGATGGAGAGTTTATGTCTTTTGTATTAACCTAGATAGAGTTGGAACATATTCTTCTTAGCAAAGTATCACAATAATGGAGAAGCAAGAATCCAGTGTACTCAATACTACTATGAAGCTATTATGATCTAATACATATCCTCATCAATTCAAGGTCAGGGGCTTGGAATGAGGGATCTATGAAAGGGGAGTGGGGAGGGGGGAAGAGGACGGGCGATTACAGTGTATGGCACACTTCCTGGAGGCAGGACACAATTATAAGAGGATTTTACTGAACAAATACAATCAGTGTAACCTAATTCTTTGTACCATCAATGAATCCCAAACAATAAAAAATAAAATTTGGCTCAGCACCTGTAGCTCAGCGGCTAGAGTGCCAGCCACATACACTGGAGCTGATGAGTTCAAATTCAGCCTGGGCCTGCCAAACAACAATGACAACTACAACCAAAGAAAAAAAAAGATAGCCAGGCATTGTGGTAGGTGCCTGTAGTCCCAGCTACTTGGGAGGCTGAGGCAAGAGAATCTCTTAAGTCTTAGAGTTTGAGGTTGCTATAAGCTGTGATGCCACAGCACTCTACTGAGGGTGACATAGTGAGAATCTGTCTTAAATAAAATAAAATAAAATATTCCAAAAAAATCAAAATAATTTAACAACCCCCCAAATTAAGAAAATAAAGCCATGTGACATCCGTGTGTGTGTGTGTGTGTGTGTGTGTGTGTGTGTGTGTGTGTGTATGAGAGAGAGAACGGTTGATCCTGAAACATACTTGGCCATAGCAGTGCAGATAACCCAAAGTAAAAACCAAAGTAAAAAATAATCTCTCAGGCTGTATGAGCCCAGGAATAATGTCAGGAAAGACAGTTATTCATTGGGACTTCTCTTAGCTTTCAGATCACTGCAGTTACCCACTGATGCAGGTAGATATCAACCATGCCTCTGGCAATGCTGGCATCTGGGAAGCTGCCTGCCATCTTCATTGGTACTTATGCCACCATTAACACCAGGCTGCTGTTTCTGGATATATCAGCCTCTGTTTTGATTGTAAGGAGTCAGCCATTTATTAACCTGTACAGCTAACTGTTTGGGTGCAAATACAAAACCAGGCACTTACAAAAACTTTTAGTCATTTCTATAACCCTTTAATTTCTGTTTCTAATGCCCTTCTAAAGTCCAAAATAAATTACAAGTCTTCCCTTTTGAATTCATGTGTCTCTCCCAGAACTCATCCTGATCCCCACATTTCTACCTAGGAACTTCTCTCTTGCCCTCACTGACCTGCTTCCAGTAAACTACCTCTCTCCTGAGTTCAATTTACCCACTGAACTCAGGTCCTTTCATTCTTTTGATACTTTACTCTTCTAAATAAAGAACATTATGGACACAGTGTACTGCATGCTTCAGTGTGACAAGACACTCTGATTGGCAACATTTTTTATTAGAACAGAAGCCATGTCTCTAAAGTCAATCCAGCAGGGGTGAGCCACAAAAATCCAGCTCACGTCATCAGCTCCATCCTGCCTTAGTATCCCCTACGGGTGCTGTGTCCAATCCTCACTAGTAAAAGAAGGAAGAGAAGGGCACATTCGTCCAGAGAAATAATCCAGACAAGACTTACCTCTCCTGTATAAGCACATATCTCCCAGAAGGCCTCAAATCAAGCACAAATAAAATAGCATAAAAAATGGGCATGAAATCGCATCCTCTCCATCCTAGTAGATTTGGGAAGCATGTCTGGCTTCTCCACAGAGTCCCATTTTAGAAGTGTAGAAGCTAGTCCCCAGAATGCAAATGCTTCTACTTGAAATGTTCTTTGACTCAACAAGGCAGCATCTGCATATTGGGAGACCTGCTAGCACTAATTTATTTCAGAAGAGAAGAAGAAATTTATGAGCAATTGGTGCTCAGAGTCGTCTTACTTCCCAGTGCCTCAAAGGGAATCAGAGACGTGGCAAAGAGACAGGCACAGATGCTGCTCAAGTGCTTCCTCATTTAGAACATTCAAATCATTCGGAACACCAAGATGCATTTATTTGCTGCTCTGAATTATATTTTTTGAAACTCTAAAAATATTTACTCTTTTGTCAGGTCTTGGAAATGCAAGTGTTGAAAGTCCCTCCTTCCCACGCCCATTTCAATAAATATTCACAACAATTCTTAGGTGTGGAGACTATTCTGTGGAAACCAACACAGTGACAAAGGTTTGAGAATCTGGTTCTGGTAGTCAAGGAACGGAATTAAAAGTAAAACAATCCGCCTCCACATCTGGTAACAAGGCAAGAAATTGTCACTCGGTGAAGACGCCTCAGAGGAATCAACATACAGGGAAAAGGTTTTTCTTTAATCTCATTTTACTTAGCTGGATGAGCATAGCTGATACCCAAATTAAAATAGCTATTTTATGCCATCAGAAAAAAAGACATTTGTCCACATGACCCTGAAAACTAAAATGGATTCTGAAATGTTGATGAGCTTATAATAATAGAAGGGGGGGTTGTAGAATCCAGAAAGCAGAATAGGAATGTAAGAGTGTGCGTCCACCACTGCCCAAGAGAAAATGGCATTGTAAATATCGAACGCTGTACTTAATAATTGAAGACCTATGTTCTAGGGTAAAGCAAGGGTGGTGTGTATGTATATGTTCTTTGTACATTTTCTGGGCAAATTCACCTACTCTTGTGTTTTCTTTTCCTAAATGTGCTGATGACTCTCCAGTCAAGCTTCAGGCCAGCGTTGGCCATCGCCACTTGGATGTCTCACAGACATCTCACAAATCTAAAGCGGAACTCAGTGCCTTCTCCTCAATGAACAAAACTTGGAGTTTTTTCTTCCTCAGCCCCTAGTCTCTCAACTGCCATGGCTAATCAAGCAAATTCTATTAATTCTTCCCTGAAATATGGTTCATATTCATCCCCCCTCCCTCTCCATATCTGATGCTACTACTTGAGTTCAGGCCACCACAGTCAATTTCATGAATTATTTCAACAATCTTCTAATGGGTCTCCCTGATTGTAACTTTGTCTTCATCAATCTATCCTTTTCCAAGCCTCTCCCCTCACCACCCAAATGACTTAAAACTGCAAATGTGATGGTCCACTTGTCCCACAGCAATTCGTTATGGCCTTCAGGCTAACTTTGCTTGCACTCTAAATGCCACCATACTGGGCAACTACTTGTAATCCCCTGGAGATCTTACTCTTGTCTCACCATCTGCCCTGGCCTTCCCTCTCCTCTGCTACCCAGCTGGATCCTACTCATCTCTGAAGACTCCAGCTGATCAAACATCACCTGATCCAGAATGTCTCCCTGCAGCATTAATTAACACTACACATCACATACTAGAAAGGTCCTGTCTGACAAGGCTCTTAAAGATAGATAGACTGTCTTACTAGCATAGCACATAATGATGGCTTAGTAGGAAGTAGGAATTGAATTATACTCAATTAAGAAATTCTAGTCTTCTTAGACTATGTGACATTTCTCTTAACACCCCTTTTGATTCCGAGACCTCTGAGCAACTTTGATTTACTTGTTCTGTAACCTGTTACCTTGATATCAGGAAGGCTAGAGGATACACGTATAAGCATCCCTAATACAAGTAAGGCATATTTTTTTTGTTGCCAAAAACCCTGAAATCTGAGTTATTAATCCAACTCTACTTTAATCACTCATCATCTATCAAGTTTAGGATTTATTCTCCTAAGATGAACTAGGTAAGGGGCTAACTGTCAAAGGAAAAGACACATCATGAGCTGTGGGTCATAGGTCAGGTGACCCTTCCAGGGGGTTTCATTGGTTTGATTAGCTTTAGGTAGCAAGAATCTTTGCAAAGGGTATGACAATAAAGCAAGCTCTGCCTAACACACATCGAGCAGTGAGGGAAGTGGCAGCTAGATGGCTGACTAAGAAAACAGGCTTGCTCGGAGAGATTTCTGCCTTTGCCTCTGTGGAAGCTGTTCAAAAATTTACATTTGATTTCCTACTGATACAAACATAATTTCAAAGTAAATACCTCCCATTCCTCTAACATATGTTCAGTCAGTGGGAATCTATCAGGTACAAAGAAAACCATCTGTCTTTTCTCTTTTCAACACACACCTATTGTTAGGAAATCCTGAAGGGTCCTCTTAGCATTTGGCCTGCTCTGTCTATGGTAAAAATGGCCAGGGTAGCTTTTCCAGACCTGATCCTGGACACTTGGAGAAAGTACAAAACAAAACACACTAAAATGATAAAAACACAAACTTATTTGTGTCAACAAAGACAATGTCTTCAAATGTAACAAACTAGCTTACCTACCAATGCCAAGACTTGGCCAGGAGCTGTGGATGCCTACAGATGCAAAGCCATCGGTTTCCAACTCTACCTCTTAACAAGGTCAAAAGAAAAACATGAGAATTATTAAATATTAGAATTATTTGTCTAAAATGAGGAGTATCATCTCGTCTTTGGATAGCTATAAAAAGAGAAGAGAACCAATCCATTTGGGAAGCCAATTGTTGACCTGCCTAAAGGCAAGGGAATGGCCTCTAGGGACTCTTGGTTTCTCTTCTGGTTTTGTGATTCTATAAATCCTTCTAATAAAAAATTGTCAAGCATACCAAGTGATTTGTGTTTATTTTTCCTCTGAGTAAAATAATAATAATTGCTGGCAGTTGGCTCATCTGGGGGCTACATTTTTCAGGAGGAATCAGATCTTTCTTTACCTCTGTCAATAGAGACACTTGACTGACTCCTGCAAATAAGAGCTTATAGTAGAATTATAAATTGGGAGAAGGTATCTGGACTGGTCATTTTTCCTAATTTTGACCAGGAATATATTCTCCTGCCATCAGCCAACCTGGATCAGCGGATGATAATAATAATGTACTTGTTGATAAAAATTTAACATTAAGATTTTGGAAGGTAGACAGAATCAAATACTAAAAACAATGGAAATATCAATAAAAATGACCCATACTCATAGAGAGAGAAAGGACAATGCCAAATTCTTCTACTTTGGGGAGAAAACAGAAAAGAAATACTTTAGAGAGCATTTCATTGAGTAAAAGTCATTTTAAAGTACTGTAAAAGAGATTGTAAAAAGAACAACAAAACCCAGAATTCTTAGGGGCAGGAGGGAGAACTCACTAAATTTCAAGAAGTATTTATGGGTGTTTGCAAACGATGACTAGAGTCCTACAAAATGTGAGATCATCACTATATTCTGTACTCAGCACCATCTATTTAATATTGCATAGAGGTATTTGGATACCCTTATATCTGTTCAGTAATTACTTGGCAATGAGAAAATACTACTTTACAACAGAAATTAAAGGCTAAAATATAGGTATCTGACAAATGTCTATAAAATATTATATCTAACTAGTATGGAAATTTTATTTTAATAAATCCTTGCATCTGTAATTAATGTGCTCCATTTCAAGATTTTCAAAGTACTTTTCTGACATTATTGGTTAATTACTGCAAAACCAGAGTTTGAAAGGAAAAGGAATAAATTAGAGGCTAGGTGAGAAAACGGAGTGTTGACTGGAAATCACTGGCTTTGCTACCTCTGTCACAGTCACTGAGGGTTTTGAGGAATAGTAACAGGGAGGAGGGAGAGGAGAAGACAGTCCCATCCCTAGACAATCTGTTTTGCCACTTCGTCCTCCCACCTCTGTGTCCTTAGAGCCTGCCCTTACAGAGTACCAGGGATTCAGAAATCCTGGACAAGCTCTTAGTAAGTCCAGAAGTCCTAGCTCAACTTAGGCATCCATGGTAGACCATGCCCTCCCTCACAGGCTGTGCTATTCCACAACAGCTGAAATCCCATCAAGAATGGCTAAATACACTCTAGGTATGCAGCACCATGGAAGACCATGCAGCAGTTATAAATAACATCAAAATCCGAGTATATTGATGTATAAAGATCTCTGATGCATTACTGAGTGAAAAAAGCAAGCTACAGTATAATACACATACTATGACATTATTAATGTTAAAAAACACAAATGACACTATATCTTTCTGTACCTAACTAGTTTATTGAAAAGTCTGATTCATTGACACAAAAATAAGGAATTGATTTTGTTTTCACCCACTGCGTTTAACTCTGTTAACTCTCCCTTTCCAGATCTTTAATGATATGCAGGACAGATCCCATGGCTTTCTGATCACTTTCATGTATTAAAGGCTCCAGCTTAGTCCTATCCATTTATCCGAGTGTATATAATCAATCTTTTTTTTTTTTTTGAGACAGAGCCTCAAGCTGTCACCCTGGATAGAGTGCTGTGCCATCATAGCTCACAGCAACCTCCAATTCCTGGCCTCAAGCGAGTCTTTTGCCTCCGCCTCCCAAGTAGCTGGGACTACAGGAGCCCGCCACAATGCCCGGCCATTTTTTGGTTGCAGCTGTCATTGTTGTTTGGCGGGCCCAGGCTGGATTCGAACCCACCAGCTCAGGTGTACATGGCTGGCGCCTTAGCCCGTTGAGCCACAGGCGCTGAGCCTATAATCAATCTTATATCCTTCCTCCCTACCCAGCTCCACCTGGCCCTGGCTGGAAGGATTTGGAGTGAGGAGGGAAGGTGGTCTGCTTTTTTGTTTCTTCTCATCCCCTCCTTCTCCATCTTTCTTTTTACTCCATTGTATGGGAGTACAGGGGTAGAATTGGGGCCTCTGTGCTTTGGGGGTCCTCTCTTGGGTGAAAAGTCCTGTGACGCCATTGAGTTGGCAGACATCCTCCTTTCAGAAATATGGGTGAGCTTTTTCTGAAGCAGATAAAAGGCTCTGGCTTGATCTCTTCCATCCCACCTCCATGTACAACTGAGGCACAGGGATCCCCTTTATGCTCCCCAAAAGAAGCCACAGGGAGCTGGTTCCTTTTCCTCTTCTATCTCATTCCTTTTTCACCCTGCTCAAATCAGTGCCAAGTGAGCATTAGCAGGTCCACTCTCTAAGCAGGAATCTAATTAGTGAGTCAAAAACCAGTCTCCCCTTCTTGAACACTACTCCCAAAATATAAAAATGGTTTTCTTGGAACTTTTCTCATTAGGCTAAAAAGCACCTCTTCTGATTCCCCATGAAGACAGAAGGGGAAACGGACAGTACTCTTTTCCTAAAGCAGCAAATCCCACTTCCACTTTCTTTCTTACACATTTTGAAAAGGGATTTGGGGGTGATGGTAGGAAGGTCTCTTGGAGAACCCTGCAGAGATGCCCAGTGACTCCTCAGTTGAGCTCTCATTCCTCCCTCTGTTCCCCACAGTCTGTGTTTGCTAAAACACTAATTGATTGACAGTATTCTCCTTCGAGGAGAGATATGGGTTGATGAGTGGTGGTACATGGGCTTTAATGTGGCTGTATTGCTTGAGTTTTTACAAAGAGAACATTTTCATATTTTATTCATTAATTCAAATTTTGGCTGGTCTCAAGAGCGGGTGCTTTAATCAAGGCAGCTGAAGTCAGCATCTGAATCCTCACCACCATATTGTGCTGAGCACCCTTGACTCTGCACTAATAAACTTTTCCCAGAGTTTAGTGGAGGAGTTGTACTTTTTCCAAGAGTATAACTGGCAACTAAATGGAACCACAGAACACAGCACAGACTCCCATTTACCCACATTACTAATAGGACATAGACTACAAGTCAATGTTCCTTCCATGTTCCACCTGCTACAAGTCTGTGTGATCATCTGCTAGGCTCTGACTGATGAAAGCAGTTGAAACCCTGTAGAGTTTAAGGGGCAGTCTGACAAAAGCACTCAGAGGGAGAAGATGGCCTTGCACGGCTATGCTGAGCGCCACATGAAGTTCTCACTTGTCGGGGCCTCCTGACCATTTAGAGAGCTGGGAAGGGGCTTAGCCATAAGCAAGAGGTCAGGGATGCTCTTCTAGTTATTATCCTGCATGTTTACACTTGTAGAAAGTCCCCAAGGTACCTCTATTGGCAAGAAGAGAGGTAATAGAGCCAGACTGTACTAAGGCAGCAATGGGTCTGTGCAAATAGAGATTTTCCATCTTTGCCAAGACTTAAGAATCTCAGTGGGCATCTGTAACAGAAAGGAGTCTACCACCTCTCTAGGCTTCATTGACATTGGTCAGATGATTCAAAGGGGAGGTAAAAAAAGAAAAATGTAAAGGTATCAGATAATAGCACTGTGATTCTGGTTCAAGACAAGTTTAAAGATAGCTCTCTACAAACAATTCCAAATTTTCCTCCATGACCTTGTCCTTTCACATGAAATCACAAGAGAACTGTGATCTTCTTCTTTAGAAATGACAAAATATGCTCTTTCACTCTTAGCTCATCATCTTGGTTTTTATTATGATAACCTCTTTGATCAAAGACACAAAATTTGGTCCTGGGAAGTGATTTCAGAGATTTTCCGGTGCAGTCGTCTCATTTTATAGATGTGAAGAGTAAGAGGTATTAAGTTAGCTGCCCCAGCAGACGCAGCACTGAAATCCAGGTCCTCAGAGCTCCAGATTCGTCCTCTCTCACCACATCATTCTGCCTCTAGTGGCACAAAGAAATAGGTCTTAAAGGTCTAATTTGCTTCTGTGGTTATTGTTCTCCAGCATCAGTGCTGATGGTGGAGAGCAAGGATAGTGCCTTAAATGTTTGCAGATGGTCACAATTTCTCACGTATACAGTCCCATTGAATTGTCACAACCCTGAGCAGCAAATACCACGGACATTATTAGACCCACTTTATAAATGCGGCAACCAAGTTCAAAGATATTACAGTTTTCCCCAAATCATGCAGAAACTGTCAGCGCCGACTCTTAGTTTAACTTTACTTCCATATCACCAATCACAAATCTTTGTGTTTCCACACATTTTTAACATCGTAATTGAGTATTTTACACCTGAACTTGATGTTTTATTCATCTCCACATGGATAAGCCACACATCAACCATGTGTTTGTTTTGGGATATGTCTGTTACATCAAAATATAATATACTGAAATTAATAGCCAGAAGCCATGCTGATTCCAAGAAACACAATTTGATTCTGCTTTTATTTTCTTACTTGGTCTAAACGCTTTTGGGGAAAGGTTTCATTTGAGCAATAGAAAGATATAATATAGTAAGAGGGGAGAGAGTGAGCTTCCAGCACCTTTCCTCTTGCTTCACCTTCCCCAGAGACTTTACCTCCATACACTTCTTCTCCCTCCCAAGGTACCTGCAGTTGCCCTGGGAACAGTACAGTAAGTCAGCTGCACCAGGCCAATCTTGACACATGGCCAGCTCAGCCCCTGGAGCTTCCTGCTTCTTACCTTCAACACACACCACTTGGCCATATTAATTTCTGTCACAGGAGGGAGATTGGTCAGTGAAATCTAAATGGGCTTTTCCTATTTATTGATACAATTTCGTGGCAAGAGCAATTTTCAGAGCTTATTTTCCACTCCATTGAATCCCATGTTACTGCAAATGAATATATTCCTCGGTCAGTGCAATGGCAAAACACAGTTGTAAGTGCTTTATGCTTCATTTGGATAAAGAGTTCAGGATATTACCAAATATAAAAGGAAGTTAAGGGCCATATTTCATTAGAAAGCTGTCTCCCCTGTTAATAAAACCTGACGGTGGTGGTAGATGTGTAAAAAAAAAACACAGAGCAGGGACTTGCAGCTCCAGCTGGTATTCAATAAGGCAGCCCAATGGTTCTAAATGCCACCTGAGGAGTCCGCCGTTTCTCCAGGCAAACCGATATCCACACAGCGGCCCAGGGATCGGAAGGAAACTGGACTGTGGGATATGAGTAGGATGTTTCATAGAAAATTGAAAATCCCACCCTCGGGCCAAGGTATGATCTTTCTCTCTTTGCCACCATTAAAGGAAGAGTCATGCTAACATCACTAAGTGTAGAAGGTGCCAGGTCAGCCTGTTGTGGGATGATGTACTGTGGCTTTAAAAAATGACCTAGTGGGTGGGCTTCCGGTATGATAATTGTCTATCTGTTGTAGGAAGAGGGAGCACCACCTCATTTCTCAGAAGCAGCCTCAGGCAAAATTGGGGAACTTAGACTAGGTCACTCTCAAATGTCAAGGTATCAAGAATAAAGGAAAACTTCCTTCTGCATCTGGAAAACATAATCTTGTCTTTCCTATCCCTCCATCTTTAGTGGGAATGATCTATAATTATGATACTATCTACCACATTATAACCAGTTCACACCAAAGCTAGGAGATCATTTAATTTAGCTATCAACACTTGAGAAACAATGGAAGTCAAGTCGTTAGTTTTTACTAGTGGTACTAACAATACCTCCCCAACCCAAGGTATAAACAGTCCCTTTTGTAAATTACCTGATAGGTAATTACATCCCACACCTTTAACAAAGAAGGTATGAAGCCTCCTCAGTGGACCCCACCTGCCTGCCAAGAAAATAGCTTCAAACCCTGGGGTGGGGGGTGGGAGGCAGGCAGGCCCCACCCCAGGATGGATACTGGGAGCCATGGATAATGCTATGGAGTGTTCTAAGCCTGGAAACAGTCTTTTCCAAGATAGTAAAGTCTGGATTCTACCCTTTTTCTTGTGCTTAGCCTGAATCCTTCGTCAGGCTTTATGTACATACAATTCTGATTCTGGCTATTGAGGTCTGCTCTAGCCATATTCCCTGCCTGTGTTTTCTGCCCTTCCATACTGGCCTTCTAACTCAGGGGCCAGGTCTTTGCTATGCCCCTCAGCAAGTCCAAACCCACTGACTTCAGGTACAAAAGTGGCTCTGTCACTTACTTCCCATACAAATTTTCTAAACTCTCTGACGCTTACTTTCTTCAGTTGTAAAATGGATATAATAATATCCATCTAATAAAGTTAGAAGAATAACATGATTTTAGATGCTTAGTTCTTAATAGAGACCCAACAATCATTATCCCTATCTCTCTCTTCCTAGACTTTCTACCTGGTGTTTGCTTAATGTTTAAGCCAAGTTGCTCGTGATAATACTCTGACATCTAACATTCTTTCTTACCAAAGTCATAATTTTTTGGGGGGGGGGAACCTAGACAGAATTAACCCTTTGGGCTACAAGATTTAGAAAGTCTGCTTCAAAGTGAAGTAGTTTGGAAATATTCATATTAAAGCCAGCTTGTAGCTAGATCTCGTCCAAATTTGGATTCGACACCTACATTCTGGAAAATTTATATCCTTATGTAAGTGAAATAGTTTGTCATTATGTTTTCCCTTGGGTTTTCGTAAGAGGAATTTAAAAAAAAAGCCCCAAACCATTTTGTCTGGACTAAAAGAGAATAAAAAGTTTTCTGCCATATATATATTTTTCCATCATAACAATCTGCACAGGCAAAGCCTTCCTCACAGAGCTAGCTCTCAGATGAGATGGTATCGGGCCTCACGCGTGGTTAGTTCTCCTTGTTTTTTCCCTCAATTAATCACCTATCTGACACTCTACTTATCTTCATTAACTCAGCTCCTATATTTTCTCATTTGAGATGGGCTAAGTACAAATGAGAACTTTAAAGAGGAGCTCTAGATATCACTTCCCAGTCTTCAGCCAGGAAGGCTTTGGTTTTTAAGTTTATTTTCAGTGTTCACCAGTTCCTCATTGCATTGTTTCAAAGTAGAGATTTATTGAGCAACCACCATCTACCAGGCACTGAGCTATGTGCTAAACACTCAAGGTTCTTAACTTGAAGATTCAAGGCAGTGGGAGGGAGACCAGGAGAATCGTAATGCTATGCTATGGAATGGAATGGAATGCTACCATTCCACATGGTAGAAGAGTAAAATGACTTCTTGAAGTGGGCATATGGAGAGCTCTCTGTTCTTCAGGTATATCCCAGCTTAGAGACTGATAGTTTAGACTCCCAGTCATCAAGTGTCTTAGGTGACGAATCCAAAATTCTCCTAAAAAACCCCAACATGTTGGAAAGCCTACTGAGATAAGGACATTTTCATGAAGGAGACATCTCATCACCCAGTAAGATGGGACTTGGGCCATGATGGCCTTATGACAATCAGTACAGGAACAATAGGTATAGAGGTGTATGAATTTCCCTCAGGAAAGGTGAACAAGATCAGAGAACTGATATGCCACATAAAATACCAGAAATGTATTTAAGTGTTTGGAACTCAGATCACCTCTGGGTTAAGGAAGAGAAGGAAAAAAATCCTGAACTGAAGCAATGTTCATACAGAACATTTGAGGGAGAAAAACAGTAGAAGTGACTGCATTTGTTTTATATAGATAAAATTAAAACTTTTCCCATTTGGTGGAATTTGTAATTTAAGAATTAAGGTAAATTCAAATATAAGGAAGAGAGCTCCATGTGCACAGCAGAGTCTGTAATTATGAAAGTCATTCCATCTGCATAATGACAGCACTCTGCTGTACTAGACCGACCACAAGCTCCTTGAAAACAGATTTGTTTGTCTTTGAAGGTCTTGTTCATCTTTTGAAAAGTGAGCAGAGACTGGATTTTGGAAATAAGCTAGATGAAGTTTGAGTTTCAGCTCTGTCATTTATTGGCTGTAAACTTTTGGAGTCTCCATTTTTTTTCTTCACCTACGAACTATAGATCATGTAAACAACTACTTCTTAAGGATCTTGTGAAGATATAATTAAATAATGTATGGAAAGTGACTGACACTCAGACACTCATTAATGTTTTCTTCTTTCCCCAGCTCAAGAGAAAATAACATAGTGTACATACTCAGCAAACATGTGGCATATTTTTCTTGCCATTTACCTGCCGGTCGTGGTCTCTCCACTTGTCATACCCAGCGTGATCTTGGAACAGAACTTCCTTTCTGTCTCCCAGAGCATTTTCAGGTGAATCTTAATTAGATTCAACCTCATAAGGTTGTTAAGGCTACAATTCCCCCATGTTGCAGATTGTAAAACTGAGGCATAGAAGGGTTTAGTAACATCTCCAAGTCATATACCCAGTAGTAAGATGATAGAATTAAGGCATCTCTGCCTCCAAAAATAACCACTTTCCTCTCCCGATTCTAGGCCCCTCCAGTTTTAAGGTCATACTGCTTCCACTTCACCACATGCTTCTCTTCCACAGATTGCAGTTTTTCTTCTTATAAATTCTCTTTGATGACATAAAACTTTAATCTCCCAGGGAAGAACTTCGTGATTCTCAGCTCTGCAAAACACAATGGCATGCAGCTACCTTTTCGAGTTTCTGCTAAATCAGCCAGCAAGCTCTTAGTGAGAACCAATATTTGGTCTCAAGTTCCAAAGAATTTTGGAACTGCAACTGAAGATCTTGAGCCATAAAGACAGATGGGACAGTGAAATTAGCCAAATCAGTGACATGCAGTTCCCTTAGACTTCTATTTTCTCCATGGAGAGTAAAGCACCAGTTCAGGTGCTTGGGTGTGATGGGGCTTGGCAGACCCACTCAAGGAGAGAGAAGAATCCAAAGGCAACTTCATTCTCAAACAAAAATTTCCTTGGATCTCCTCTTTCATGAAATAATCACCAATGTTTCCTGCTGTGCCTTCTTGAATATGAAAATGCGGGTCTCTCTTCCACCAAGGCTGACCTTTCCAAGCTCTGGAAGAGCAGTGCCCATTCTCTGTCGTATCCCAAAGGCCTAGAACCTTATATGTTCATAATAAACATTCAATGGATTTATAATTAAGTTACTTTCTCTTGTTGTTTTGAAACTCTGACTCAAAAAACGTTGCATTCTCTCTCAGTTTACTCAGAATGGCTGGGGAAGGGAAGGGATATCTGTTGACCATTACTCTGTATCAGGCACAATGTTTCCTGTGCATGATGCTATTTAATCCTCATAACAGCCCTATGAAGTGGATATTACTACTTCATTTTACAGATAAGAAAATGGATCTTAGAGAGGTAAGGTAATGAGCCCAAGGTAGTGCAGCTGGAAGTAATTTCTAAATCAATGAGTTTTACATTGCACTTATGTAGCAGTTTTCATGAAGGCCAAGGAATTGATAAATTTTTATGGTTTGCTCCCTCTTCAACACTGCTATTAGATAGACAGTTTGATCTAATTATCATTAATAGTAAGTGTAACATTTCTGAGTGCTTATAATGTGCCAGACATTGATCTAACGCTTAATATATATTAATATATTTAATTATTTCAATATCTCTATAAGGTTAGTGATATTATTGTTCCTACTTTATGGACATGGGTGAGAAATTTGAGGCACAAATGTGCCAAGCCTGCAGTCCCCAATTCCTGGGCCATGGACTTGGACCAGTCTGTGGTCTGTTAGAAATGGGGCTGCTGAGCAGGAGGTGAGCAGCAGGTGAGCAAGTGACGCTTCATCTGTATTTATGGCTGCTCCCCATCATCACATCACTGCCTGAGCTCTGCCTCCTGTAAGATCAGCAGGGGCATTAGACTCTCCCAGGAGCAGGAATCCTTCTAAAAATTGCACATGGGAGGGTTCTAAGTTGTGCGCTTCATATGAGAATCAAATGCCTGATGATCTGAGGTGGCAATGTAATACACTAGAATCATCCCCAAACCATCCCCAACCTCCCTGGTCTATGGAAAAATTTCTTCCATGAAACTGGTCTCTGGTGCCAAAAAGGTTGGGGATCACTGGTCCAAATCATATAACTAATAGGCCCACATTTTGTATCCAGGCAGTCTTAACCACTTTGTTACATTTTCTCTTGAAAACTTTCATCTATATTAGATGTCTGCTAGGATCAGCCCGTGGCCACAAAGGCTGGCCAGTCCCTACCACCATGGGGAAGGATGCCACTGGAGCAATTCATCACACTCTAGCCATTCCTCTCCAGCAAAATAATCCTGGAAAATTCTTAGTTGGTTGGAATTGTGTAAGTTCTGGCCCTTTCATATACAGACTAATTGGTGACATGGCCACCATGCTTTTCTTCTACTCGGTGTCATCACAACTTAGAACATTACTGCATTTGAGATGGTGAAATAATTGTTTCTGTTTGTTGGTTTCTGTTTCTGTTTGTTTGTTTAAGGAAAATTTACACAATTGTTGATTGCATCAAATTTTGTCACTTCACTGTTAAGAATTCTGATCAAAGTTATTAGATGCTCTTATTTAAAGAGACTCAAAAGAGTCAATAATACAGGTCAGCCCAGTGGCACATTACACTATAAGAGAAGAGAGAATAGCTAACATTCCAGAAGAATAAAATATAGAAGGCATAATCTTCTGAGGAAAGAAGATTAGACAAGAGTCAAGTATACATGAAACAACAGAAGTGCAGAAGAATCACCATTCAATTTCCTCATGGACCCACCTCCATTCTAACTCCACCAGTGCCCTGCCCTCAAAGCTAAAAATGAGAGTGAATCTCTAATAGGAGACTTAAATTTAATATTTCCAGTTATTGTAATTGTCTAATTATATGGTGAGTCATAGTTGTTGTTTTTTTTAATTAAATTCTCAAGAGTGATCTCAAGACTTAACCTAATTATGCTGGTAAGTGTCCAAAAAATACTTTTTGCCCCATAGATAGCAGGTGCTTTTTGAAATCAAGAGCACCGCACAGCAGGTGAAGCCTCTGCACTTAACCCGAATTAGAAGGAAGCTACCCTACAACATAACAAGCGAGCATTTCCCTATACGCCGTTCCTATTCCTGGATCAGGCAAAGTTAGAGTTACAACAAAGAGATTCCTCCTCATTCTTGAACAGCTAGAACAAGAGAAAAACGCCCTCTGCCACTAAGATCCAGTTCTCCCTAGCCCACAGAGGACTTTCACTCTCTTCACTTCCTTCTGCCTCCTTCCTCTCCTCAGCTACCACTGCTCACCTCATGACAACTCAAACAAGGCACTAAGGTAACTACATTCCAGGACAACAATAAAGATCAAGAGCTCCCAAGGAGACAGTCTTAATTTCAGGAAACGTCAGGGTTGGAGTCAAGTAAACTAAGCCTCCACAGCAACTTAAGATGCCTACTCAGAAAGTAACTTTAGAAATTACTAAGAGTGAATAAATCTATTACAAACCTAGACATATCCTCTCTTCTAGCACCATATCATACTGATTTGGACAATAAAAAGATGCCATGTCTGGGTCTAAGTAACCCCATGATCTTCAAAACGCCATTTCACTTCTCTGGGTCTCTCTTTTCTAATCTGTAATGGGGAGATAGTGGATTATTAAATTAAATGGATGACCTTGAACTTCTGTCCCTCAAGCATACTAAGGTTCAAGACAAACATATTACTTCTTTTTATTGATTCATAAATTAATTCATAGTCATATAATTTGAGTCAAAAATTTTATTTTTTAAGCAAAAAAATGTCTAGACACCCTAGAGTGTCTCAGCATTAGGGGTAATATTCCTGGCAGCAGATGAAGTCCAGATTTTGTGTTTCACTACTGGGAGATGAGTGCGATTCTTTGAAAACAAAGGAACATATTTGGAAAGGAAAATGGTTTGCAAGAGTGAGTGGAGGAAATACTATTGGTTCATATGTTCTGGAAGCAAGTTTACAGTTGTCAGTGGCTGCTGCCGATCAGCAGGCGACCTATATTTATAATTTATTATTTACTACTGATATCCAGCCAACCTGTTGGAAGCAAATGCATGCAGTTCCCATCCTGAGGAGAAGACCAAGGACAGTGGTAAGTAATATTGACTTATGTCAGTGCCATCAGTTCTAACTAAAACATAAGCACTGGGTCAATTTAACAAGCACATCGACCAACATTACACAGTGTCTGAAACGTCTGCACAGAGGAACTTGATGCTATTGAGAAAAGCTAGATATTTTTCCTGAAGCTTTGCTGAGCTTTACAAGAGATGATTTATGGGCAGAGGAGAGATTCAGCTTTGCTGAATGTATAAGATACACGCTACATTGGATATAGGGAATTATTTTTCTTGCTAGGTTACCAAGTTTTGCTTACATCAGTTTGGAGAAATTACGGGGTTTGTTGAGTTAATATCAAGAATTATGAAAGTATTTGAACTCAGAAAGAAGACCGTAAACATGACCACTGCTCTTCTAAAGTCTAGACTATACCACTGCTATGGTCCCCAGTGTGCTATTTGGCATCCCTTTTAATTTGCCTCTAGTTGTAATGAGATAACCATGGTTTATAATACAGTAAATGTACAATTAAATGCAGATGATATGCTATTCTTGGCAGTACAATTCAAGATTCTGGGTTGACACTACAAAATGCCATGACTACGTTGAACACAGGTTTGTATAAGGAAATAAAAGCCATAGCAAAATGGCTCACTTATGAAAGTTAACACACAACGCTGTTAACATTGGTATTGAGAGGGAAATTCAATCATGTCAAGCCCTTTTTATCTATTTGTGCATTTAAATATTTATTGGATCCCTATTATGTGTCAGGCATGATCCCTACTATGTGCTAAGCCTTGGGTAAGTAGCAAGATATTCCCACAAGCACCTTACATTCTATAGGGCAGATGGACAGCAAATGGATATATAAGTAAACAAAAGGCACATATTAGGATAAATTCAATGCATAAAACAAAAAGGAAAATCCTATAGGAATAATGAGGGGAAAGGTTCTGGAAGGTCAAGTTTCCCATTAGAATGTGAATGTCTACCAGACTTGTGCTATAAAAGCAAAGTGGATGGCTGAGGAAATGAGCTAAGAACAGTGGTGCAAGGTTCTTGGCTCCCTTACCTGATGATCAAGGACATATTACTGATGGATGCCAGTCCTGCTGTCACAAGGCTTGGCCTGAGATATAGTCGGCTTCCATGGGAAGGCAGCATGATACCTAGGGCTGGAGATCAAGACACTTGGATTCAATTCTTGGCTCTGCCAATTATTAACTGTGTGATTTGGGACAAGTCATCTGCTCTAATTATTGCTTTTCTCATATACAAAGTGGGATAATACCTGTTCTACTTATTTCTATCATGGTGCTGATAAGGAGTGAATAAATATGAAATTATAAAGTGCTATGCAAATGTTAGTTGTGCTATTTTAGGGCAACTCTAGGAATTTCACTTCCTATCTCCAAGATGCCAGTGATAAAGACATCACTTTATTCTTTTCCTTCTAGCTTTCTAAATAAAATGCCAGGAATGTAAACTCTGCCTTCTGGCAGAATATGACCTCTGATGTACATTTTGTGCAAACTTCAGTCGGCAAACTTGAGAGGCCTCTTAACTGTTCTGCACATCGGAGTTGGGGATACATTTATTAGTCAGTAGTTTGAAGGCTTGGTGGTGACTTCCTTTCAGTGCTCAAGTTACATAAGGAAATAATCAGCAAATAGAAAGAGTGCCTCATTATGCAAAGTGAAATACAATCTTCCATAGAAAGGGGAATCATGCCGAGAATCTTGCTGAACAGACTCTGCCTCCAATTAAGCTCCGATTACAGAGCTGTACTTTAGTTGAAAATCCATTCTCCAGAATGGCTTAGATTTCAAGGGATATGGTCAACATGACAATAATAGTGATATCATGCTGTTTTCTACAATTTCTTTTCCCAAGAAGCTCAGAGTGTTATATCCTTATACGTGTCCTGGCTTTTATCCTCAAACCTGATTGGGATGAGAAAGGGTAGATATTCTTTCACTAGATTCCTAGACAGCTCCAATGAAGAAAAATAATCCTGAGGGTTTTGCCTGGGAAAGCAGGTTAGGAATGAAAGCCAGATTACAGGTGCTTCCTCACCAGTCTTACTGGCTGGCATCATTTAAGTGCTGATGGGTGTGCTGTGTTACACCGAGAGTTATAAACAACAGAGACACTGCCTTGGTCTCTGAGACAACAAAAATGTTTGTGGGGAAAAGGCACTGAAATAAATGTTGAATGAATTCACAAATTAGCTAAATCCTAGAGCATCCGAGAGCCATCTCTCTCATCAACATCACTATTACGCCTGAGCATGGAAAATTCACAAGGAAAATCAAGGCTACATTAATACTCTATTTTGTGAAATTGAAAGTGAAGGTGAGGACACCCCATTGTCTTTATCAGCAAGGATAAAAACATGTCACCAATTAATTGCTTTCTTAACATTGATTATAAGACATATCTTAATTTTGTTAGTGTTTTCTTGGTGAATTTAAATATTTGTTGGATCCCTACTATGTGTCAGGCATGATCCCTACTATGTGCTAAGCCCTGCAAAAGTAGCAGTATATTCCCACAGGTACCTTACATTCTATAGAGCAGATGTGTATTTAATTTAACAACTCTTCTTCCACTGGGGCATAGAGTCCTTGAAATACAGTGTATGGGTTGACTGTTCTATTGCATTGAGCACATCCCTGAAAGGATAAACATAAACATCAGAGGTAGAGAAATTTCAGGAAAACACGCAGCCAATTTGATAACAAAGTTTGACCATCTTCTCCACGAGGAAAAACCAGGGCTCTTCAGAAAAACAGAGAATTGAGGAAGAATATTATTGAAGCCTCCAAAAAGGGTACAGGTGGGGGCATGCAACATGGGACAGATCACTAAATCCTGGAAGCTCAGAATTAGTAGAAGTTCCTATCAGCTTAGAGGAAGAAATTTCGGAACATGCAAAAGGATGTGTTATTTTGCACAGCAGGCAGTGCAAATAAACTCACTACTCCAAGAACTAGCACAAACTAAAAAAGATAATTTGGTTCAAAAAGGTTTTAGATAAATTCATGGATGATAGAACCATAATGGAGTCCATTCTCTACACGCTTAAACACTCTTATTAAGTCATCACTTCAGCTTTTTTTTTTTTTTTGTGCTAAATAATAGGGCTTCCTCTATCTTTCCCTAATAATCCTCATTTTCTAATCCTTCAGTTTTTTCTGTCATCCTTTCAGTCTGTAGTCCCTGTTCTCCTGCCCCTTTAATGAGCCCCTGAAAACATTATCATAGGAAGTTCAGGTGTAATTTAATCTCAAATCACTATCAGAGTTTAAAGCTCATTGAGGGCACAGGCATATAAAAATGTTTTGAAGCTTCATAGCACTCAGCACAGTGTCCGGGGTAAATTTTTGTTGGATTAATAAATGAGTGAATGGCTCTTTTCTCCCCCTCTCTCCCCCGTGTGTCTCTGTCTCTCTCTCTCTCCCCCTCCCCACCTTCTCTCCTCACCTCTCTTCCCCCGTTTCTCTCTCTCTCTCTCTCTCCCCTCCTCCTTAATGCTGCCCTGCAGCTTCTCCCGCCAATAAAGACCTTTCGCACAAAAAATGAATAAATAAAATAAGATAAAGAAAATAAATGAGTGAATATGTGTAACCCCAACTGTCTGGAACTCTGATTGAGACCTGTGTATTCCCACGCTCTGTGCAGGTTTTTTATGCGTGTGTGACGGCAGATTTGGGAGACGGGGTTGGGCAGGAGGAATGTTGGTTTACATGAGGGATCTGGGTCTGTTGCCAAACCTCCTAGACACCCAAGTTTGGTTAGAACCTCCACTACCACTGATTCTAAGGGACACTTAGAGAATATGGGAATACACCCCAGGCAAAATAATAGTTCAGTGTCCGTCCTTGCCACAAAACTTAACATAAAAGAACAAGTTAGGTCGTTAGGTAGAAAGGTTAAGCAGGCAGGAAAGAATTGCTTTTGCTTTTGTTTGGGGGAAGAGGAAGAGGGACAGGTCCTCCCACAGGAAAATGCTCGTTAAGAAACCTGTTCTTTGCCTGGTGGTCACGATTCCATGGCTGTTTATGGGGGCTCAGAAGGTGACCTTCTGGGGGTGAGGCAGAGGGAGTTTAAGACTGTGGTCTTCCTACTCTTAGTATTTTCTAGTTTAGCGATAACTAAAAGTTGCTGAAAGTTAAATACTCCACAGGGCCATTGTGGGGCTGGAATTTCAGAAGTTGTCGGAGGCATCGAGGGGTTAAAAATATAATACTCGGAGACCAAAGAGGTGCTTTACTTCCAATTAGAGTCCAGGAGCTCCTCCTGTTCCTGGTCATGGAGTAGTGATGGAAGGTCTCTCAATTACAGAGACGTTCATTAACTAGAAGGTGGGCTTGCTGACCTGGACTAATCTCTCAACGAGCCTGAGCTCTGTCTGGTATGGCCTGATAAGAAGCCTGTTCGTGGCATCATACAGGACACCCATAAGGAAACAGGAACAGTTACCAACTCTGTGAACTTAAGGTTCATGTATCTCCTTACTCAGCAGTTGGACACATACTAAAGGAAAAATAATTATTCATATATATATTTATGTATGTACACACATATATGTGTATTTATTTCTTTATAGCACCTTTATAACATCCTTTTGAGACAAGTTTTAAAACCTCACTTTAACAACTAAAGCTCCTTTATGAACATTCGTCTGCCCCCGGTGACCTGAGTTAGCACTCCTCACTGTGCTCTTTATCTGCTGTATTTATGGAAATGACAGCACGTGAGAATGAAATCCTTCAGCACTGCTCATGTCTGTCTTGTTACCTGGGATTTATGAGAACAGAGGGGCAGCCCTCAGCACTGGCCTTGAGCTCAATGTTGACATTTTGCACTTTCCCTTCCTCTTTGTTAAGGAGTTGAGGACTCACATTGCCTTGTATGAGCTATTGATTTTCCTTTCCTCCTGACATATTTGCTAAATATTAAAAAAAATGCTGCTCATATGCATCTTTTCCAGTGTGCACCCGGGACTGTGTGTGTGGTGTCTCTGTGTGTCTCTCCCCGGGTAGCTGTACATGCACGTTTGTCTGAGTGTGTGTATGTCTACGTGGTTGGGACTACTTGGCCCACTCAAGGGACAAATCCCAGTTCTAGACAAAAACATGCCGTTTTCTCTAAACACCCATCCCTCCCACTGCGTGCCTGAAGCAGGTCTGCATTCTTCAGGAAGCACAGAGGCAATGGCTACCTCCTGCTGATCACTACCCATATCTGTGAGTCTCCTGAACCTTCTCACTCCATAAATACCATTTATCTTTTCAGTCATTTTGCATCCACTGTCGCTCATTGAACATCTTTATTAGTACTAGTTTCTGCATCTCTGAAAGGGCAATGCCAGATCATTCAGTGTCCCTGAGCTTCTAGACAAGAGGTTTGCCTTCTGTTAGGGTTGAAGGTGGCTGAGGCTCAGTCTAGAGGACCAGAACCAGGAACTGTTCGAGACATGCATCTTTATAAGACACCCTTCTAATTTAGTATGGAGACAGAGGAAGAGGCAGGGAAATGTAAAGACGTGGCGAAATCCAGGTTCTAAATGCTTGCCTTGATGATCTTTGTTTGGGACAAAAACAAACTTTCTACTGTGTGCAAGGTACTATTTTACTCTCTCAGAGAGTTTCCAAAGCATTATGTTAATATAAATGGCATTTTTTTCTGCATCTATATATGGGTATTTTCATGTTATAGATGAAGGAATGGAAGTCTGGAAATGTTGGATGGCTGGCCCAAGAGCAGTCAAGGAGAATGATGGCAGAGTGTGGATTCATCCCCAAACAGAGCAGTGCAAAGTGAAGGCTGGGGGAAGGCGTCTAGGGCCCAACCTCCAGATACGATACCACAGCTGCTTCTTACTGCCTCGGGGCTAAGGGAGGTCTCTGAGCTTCAGTTATGTCATACAGGGAATCACTAATGAGGGTGGTTTCTACCTCATACAAGCTGATGAAATGGGTAAGATAATGAATGCCAAGCCTTAAGCAGAGTACCTGGTTCACAGTAGATTTATGATAATACTTGGTATTTGATTCTTATATTTTATATTATTCTTCTTAAAAAGAACTTTTGAAAGTTTCACACTGTCGCAGGCACCACATGGTTCATTTTGGTAATGTATATAGAATTTGCAGATTACCCAGAAGAAAATGAAAGGTAGTTGTTTTGTGATAAATAAGCTTAGTATAAGTTTTTTACAAGCTAAAATTTTTTAGTAAAAAGGAAACAGAAAAACCACCAAATCACTTATTACCTAGAGCAATAAAAAAAATTAAAGGTATATCTTTATATTTGCAAACTTCTAAATTCTAAAAGTTATTGGGGTCTAGCTTTCTTTGCACACCCTTACAAAATGAATTAATCCTGGTTATTCTATATTCCAGATAGCCATTACTATTTTCCAAATATTTTCCTCTGCTTTAATGAAATTTTCTTCTTCCACTCTATTGCATTTTTACTTGAAAATTAAGTATCACCCATATTTAGGGAAACCCTAGGAACTTTCTAGGGAAACAAAGGCCAAAATAATTATGCATAAGATTTAGATCTTGCATTAGTTAGCTTTTTGCTACACAAAAGCAATCACCTCAAAGTTTAAAGGCTTACAAATATAACCATTTATTTAACTCATGATTATGCTAGATGATTCTTTTGGCCTGGGTGGAGTAGCCTTGGCTAATCTCAGCTAGGATCACCACACTATACTCAAATGGGTGAGCTATACTCTGTCAACTTTTGTAATGCCTGAGAGAGAAAAATTAAAAGCTAGCTAAGTATCTTCGAATAAATTGATGAATAAATAAGTGAAGTTATCTGCACTTGGGTCTTTTTTGGACACTGCGTGGCACAGGACCCTCTCTGGAGAATTGCAAAGTGATTAACTTATTTTCACCAGGAATTTCCCTGCTTTCTTTATCCTTGAGATCCATCTAGTAGGTTCTGCCTCCCCAGTTAGACAGATCCAGGCCTGCCCTCCCTAAGTGATGGTAAAACACATAACTTCTACTGAACTGTCTCTTCCCTCCTTCTGTCTAAAATGCCAAACTTCCAATGCCCCGAGAAAGAGTCTTCCTCTCTTGAAGGGAGAAACTACAAAGTCACATTGCAGGGATGCTGGGACAGGAATACTATGTGTTTCTTTTGTAATAATCAACCACAGGCCGTAGTTTATGGTTCTGAAGTGCATCTGGCCACCCCTGATCACCAGACAGCACAGAGATGTTGCTATGTGGAAGAGAAGACGGCACTTCTTTCTAATACTTGTTCTTTATATTAAAAAAAAAATGCTCCTGGATGTCAGCAATTCTCAACCCAAAATAGATGCCACAGCTTCAGTCAAACAGCCCTTAAGCTCTTTAGAATGCATTCATCACAGACTAGGGAAGTGGCAGACAGGCTCCGAAGAGGAAATCCCAAGACCAAAATATCATCTGTCACTTCCAGCATAGGACAGCATGTGTTGGAAGAGGGAACAGGAGCTGCAGAGAGTGACCCTAAGGAGAAGGTCGCTCTTGGTCACCACCCCCTGCTCTGTGGGGGATGCCCACAAGGAATCCTGGCCCGGCTACATACCTGAGAAACTGGAGACCTCCATTCTGTGAAAGCCTGCTTTAAATAAGCTCAATTTCTTAGCACAAATAATGGCCTGAACATGAACAACGGTGGGAATCGTCCTCTGAAAGAATAAAGTGGAGGTGCCCATGATGCTGGGTTCTCTTCCTGGAGCCTGAAAGTAGCAGATACCTACACTTCCAGGGGGACGAAGGAAAGTTTAAGTAGAGTGTCAAGTGAGCAAACCCAAACTGTCTGCGCTTTTCAGCTTCTAAAAGGCATTCTGACTTGTCATGCTCCCCACACGCAGTCACAGAGCTCGGTATTGGCAAGGTGTGCAAATTCTATCCGCTCCACTCCATTCTCTCCAACCCCACGGCCAGGTCACTCACTACCGTAGTTCACCCCCTTGCTGCCATTGCCCAGCCTCTAACTGAGCTTCCCGCCTCTGGGTCTAACTCTGCCCCATCAATTCTGTCCTCTTTCTAAAATGTAATTGTGGCCACATCCCTGGGACGCTGCTTCTGGGTTTCACGTAGCTCTCAGGATCAGGTTCACATGTGCCTTCCCTGTGTCTCTGTTCTTCCTGCCTCCACACACACCTCTGCTCTTCCCACCCACCACCCACCTTCAAAACAGTCATCCGAAACTGCCGTGGCTCCTTAAAATACGACAGCACGTTAGGCTTCCAAGTCTTTGCACATATTGTTCCCTCTTCCAGGAAAATGCTCTCGCCACCCCCACGTCATCGAGGACTTACTCATCCTTCTAAATTCAGCTCAAGCATCACCTCTTCCAAGAAACCTTTCTCGAGCTTCCTAATCAGATACATGCACAGAGATGCTCCCACTCTGTGCCCCTCTTGTAGTGTTACTGTCTCTGTCACAGCTTGGCCACGTTACACAGAAATGGGTGAACTATTCGTCTGTCCCTGCTGTCACTCTGCGAGATCTTTTATATGACTCTCCCAGTGTCGAGACAAAATGAAAACTGGCTAACTGGCTTTCGAATGAATGACTAGATGAAGAAGTGAAGTCATCTGCACTTGATACTCTCTGTCACCGTGTGGTCTGAGGCTCTTCCTTGTAAAACCACAAACTTATTATCCCAAGAAATTTCTCAATGTTCCCTAGTTCTTGGGCTTATCCCAGTAACTCCCAATTAGATACATGCCTGGACATTCCCTCGACAAGTAAATCTTGTAACTTCTTCCAAATTGTCCCTTCCTTTTTTTCCCTTTAAAACTCTCATCTTGTCAGTGTCTTCAGAAAAAGGAAGAAATTGGCAGATAATGTCACTTACAATGAAAAAACTCTCACCTTCATTACTTTTGTCTTTCTAGCAAGGACTGTGAGGTGGATCACCTGGGTACTCTCATTTCATTTTATACCTGATACAATTTCAGCTCACAGAAGTTTTTCAACTTTGTTAGAATCTTTTAAGTAATAAGTAGTAATACTTCAAATTCTTTAAAAAATTTTTTTCCCATTTCATTTGTCATCGGATTATGCTTGGATAGATAAGAAAACATCATAAACCTAAAAGAAAAGCATTTCTAATGATAAAAAATAGATTATAGGCAGAAGGACTTCTCTTGCCAAATTAACACTGTTCAGGCTGCCATCTCCCCTGCTATGTCTGTGGCTGACCAGGGTAAAATGGGATTCGTTTCTGGGTTCTTTGATTCCTTATCTAGTGAGAGTTATTCTATAAGCAATATTCACAAAATGAGAGATGTTGGAAATTCTTCATAAAGCCACATTAATATGTTGATAAGGGTCTTGGCTGATGCCCTGGGGTTCATGACATGCTCATCAAAACCAGCTTCTCCTCACAGATAGACTTCTTCCCGAACCTGCACCCAAGCCCATGGCACCACGGCCTGCCCTGAAGATTCACTGGGACGCAACGCTCAGGGTAAGAGTATGTGCAGATCTAAAGTAAGGAGTACACATGAAGGAGAAGGAAGGAGAGAAGAAAAGGGAAGAGGCAGCAAAAAAAAAAGAAGTTCCAAACCATGATAATTTGCCCTGCACCAAAGGTCTGTGATTATATAGATTATTACCCAACTCTACCAAAAGACTGTCAGCTCCTATAGGCAGGAAATGTGATAGGTCCTTTATCAGCCACCCCACACCATATCCTTGCCAACGTGCTCCACCGCCCTGCTGTGCCCAATATTTGCAATCATTTGCTTATTCATTGCCTCCCTTCTGCCACCCCACTTCATTCTGAAAAGGAATTTAACCCATTTCTAGGAATGATTTAAAAAAAAAAAGGTAGAATGATCTTCTAATTCTGGGGTCTGGAACTCTTGTAAGTAAGTACCACATCCTTGAAGAAAAAGTTAGTAGTTACTTCTAATGGATTCTGTGTGTCTGCTACTCATGTTTTTGCTTATAGTTTCCTTAGACCTTCCTGCAGACGAGGTTCCAGGAGAGCAGACTCTGTGATGGAGTTTAGTGTGCAGATGTTTCTTAGGAAGTATCCTTGAGATGACACCAGTGAAAGGAGGGGAACAAGCTAGGCTGGCTAGAGGGAGAAATTGGGCTGTGACAGTGGCTTCCCACAGTGGGCTGAAGTGGCTGAGCCTTATGGTCATTTGCACTCTCTGTGGCTGAAGTAGAGTGTGTCAGAAAGAAAACTAGCCCCAGCAAGGCTGAGCTCTGCAGTTTGGGCAATCTCTGAAAAGGCTGATCAGCCAAAGGAAATCTGCATGAGGCATTCACTCTCATTAGCGGATAGCATAGTCACTTGTTAAAGGAAATCTGGAGGGCACATACCCATGTCCAATATCAGTCCACCCTTCTATCACTTGGGTCAACCTTCACATAAGACTTTGTAAAACAGCCTTCCCAGGATGTCAGTTGGGCTCTCTTTCTGTGGGAAACTTGGAAGGAAAATCTAGCAACAGGTTCAGGGTGAAGCACACGGGACACTGGAGCATAATATTTAACAAGATACTTGCATGAGAATAAGCACCTCCTTAAATTTTGCACCCTATGTACCTCACTATTTGTATTTTAGACAGATTTATTGACTTAAAATTTAAAAATCCAATCTTTTAAAGTATGCAGCACAGTGGTTTTAGTTTTCTGTATTTAGTTTTTAGTATTTTTGTGTATATACATGTTCTTATATTTCTTGGACCTAAGAATGTAATGTCTAGATAATAAAGTAACTCTAAGTTTAGCTTTTTGAGGAACTATCAACCATTTTTCAAAGCAGCTGTGCTATTTTATATTTCCCCAAATAATGTACAAGAGGTCCAGTTTTCCCACATCCTCATCAAGCCTTCTTATCATGTATTTTTTTTTAACAATAGCCACCCTAATGCGTACAAAGTGATGTCTATGGTTTTGATTTGGTATTTCCCTAATGACTAATGCTGTCGAGCATTATTTCATGTATTTATTGGCCACATGTGTGTGGAGAAATTTCCATTTGAATCCTTTGCTCATTTTCATTTTGCAATTTGTCCTTTTATTATCAAATTGCAGAAATCCTTTGTATATTAGGGATGCTAGAGCCTTATTAGACTTATGATTTGCAAAAATCTTCTCCCATGCTATGAATTTTCTTTTCACTCTCTTTATCGTGTTCTTTAGTAAACAAAAGTTTTTTTAATTTTGATAAAGCCCAACTTATCTACCTTTTCGTTTTATAGCTTTTGCTTTAGTGGCATGTCTAAGAAACCATTGTCCAATATAAGATCATGACCATTTATACCTTTTCTTCTAATCGTTTTTATAGTTTTAGCTCTTTCATTCATTTAGGTATCTCCTCCATTTTGAGATAATTTTTGTATCAGAGTAATGTCGATGGCATAGACTTAATTGTGAAGCATCCTCTTTTGTATTTGTTTTTAGGAAAAGTTCATGAAGGTTTGATTTTAATCCTTCTTTAAATTATTTATTAGAATTCACCAGTAAAACTATGAGTTTTAGCTTTCACTGTGGGCATTTTTTAAACTGATTTAATTCTTTACTTGTTTTATGTCTATTCATATTTTTTATTTCTTCTTGAGTTTTTCTAGAAATTTATCCATTTCACCTAGGTTATTTAATGTGTTGGTATACAATTGTGTATACTATTCCTTATAATCCATTTTTCTTCTGTAAGTTTGGTAGTAATGTCCCACTGGTCTCTTTAAAGGATGGTGCCACAATGTGTGGCTAAGCACTGATCTCCTTTTTAAGGTGTTTGAATATTCTGTGGTGGCAGTAGCTAAATCAGCCTTGGCATATAGGCGCCCATGCATAACTTTTCAGGCCCATTTGTAGCCTTCGTCTCTGCCACCATGATCGCTTCATTATGTGACTACTGGATAGCAAAGGCTGGTTGGCATCAATTGGTCAAGTTGCTTTGCTTTTTTGTTTGTTTAGCATTTCTTCCATATGGATGCTTTCTGATGGGTAGTAACATGTGATACAAAAATTTTCACGTTTTGTGTCCATTCCCATCTATTTACCCTCTGCTTAATGATAGAATTTGGTTGGCCTGACCAAATTCAGATCCTGATGAGAAGTTCTAGCTGCATCGTCACTTGCATCTCCATGATCTGTCTCTATTCTCTCTCCACCAGGGCCCAGTAGCATGCTAGCTTTTGTTTTTAAAAAGGAGTAAAATTCTTCCCTGCAGATAGTACGATCTTGCTCCAGAACCCCCATATTCCTTGTGATTCTCATATTAGAACTTGTCATACATGGCATCTTTTCCTACCACTTGTGTCTCTAATACCATGAAGTCTGCTGTATTACATGACCCAAGTGGCACACTTCTTGTCCTATACTCTGAACCTGCTTAAGGCTCCTTTTCTATTCTGAGCTCCATTCAGAGCTGGCAGCCTTTCATATTACTTGATATATGAGATGAATAAGATACAATAATTTGCATTTATTTTGGAGGTAATTTATAGAATAGCCCTGATCACTGGATTCATACAAGTTTTACTAATATTGCAGGCCCCTGAATTTTCATGGAGTTTATCTTTCCACTCTTTTGAGAGTATGTGTCTTACCAAGGCCTCAAACATGAGAGTCACTTCTCATTTACTCAACCTGATTAACTTAATTAGTCTTTGATTTAGTGTATCAGTGTGATATGTGTTGAGATATCTAGATGATCCAAATCTCTTTGGACTATATTATAGCACAATACAGAAGAATTAACATAGCACTTTAGGGAGGGGAAGTGCAAATATATATTATCATTCAGCTCATAGGAATGCAAACTGCTCTAATCCTCTTTTCTAATAGCAATAGGAAAGAACACATTTACCAAATTAATGGCCACATCTCATGTACCTGAGTCCATATTAACTTCTTAAGCAAGAAGCACCTCATCTGGCATTGCAGATGCAATAATGATTACAACTTAGTGGACTTGTGGTAGGATTGGTCTATTTTTGTTTTCCTTCAGTGATCAGAATGGTGACTTAAATGGAGATAAGATGAGGACCAGCACTCCTGATTCCTTTAGATCCAGCACTAACTTCCATTCTTTTCCCCACCCCTGGAATGCAATATGTATAGTTTTTATTTAATGTTCCACCCAGGGATAAGACATTTAGGCACTTAATTCTACTATCCTTGTGGTGATACATAGCTTTTATCTGATAGGTCAAAGACAAAAACATGGAAGTTGTCCCAATTATCAAGTATTTATTGCTCACTTATAATTTTGGAGCATGAGGAAATTACCACAGGGTAATCACAAACTCAGTGAACCCACTGGCTGGCCTTTATAATAGATCATGTTTTACCTAAGCCCCATATACCTCTTCCTTAGCAGAGAAACAACAAAAATATATTATGTCCTCAGGTATCAATGTTAACTCCAGTACTGTGTTCAAAACTTCTTGAAATACCTTCATAGATGACCACCTCCCTACATTGACCACCTCCTTAAGTTGACCTAATTTTCATAGACTGGACATGCACCAGATGTATGATTTATACAGTAGGCCTAGTTCCTTATGTTGACCATTTCTGTATATTGACCAGTTTATTACAGTCCCTAGGAATGCCATGGTCTGTTACCAGCTCATAACTCTCTACAAATGGTGCCTTCTTGGCTTCCATTCCAACTTACTGCTCTCCATGAAAATCACATTGACCTGACCATCAAGTGTTGCCACCTGGGTTCAATTGTTTTGAAGATCCAATCATGTCATTGCTATCAATGAGCCTTGTTCTGTGAGGGTTTCTGTTACTATCATCCCTGATCTATAAACGAGAGCTATCAATGAACTTCTTGATGCTGGTGATCCTCTTGTCAGAACTTTCCTTCTAGCTGCAGTAAATTGTATATTCCCCAGGTCCTCCCATAGAACATAATCATCTGGTAGGGTTTGGGGCTTTGTACGGTATATTTACATCAGAATGCCTACTTTCCTGCATCCTTTATTCATTATCTCCATAGAAATTTGGGCATTTTACTCTAAGTGTGGGCTATTCCCTTTTCATGCTTTTAGAGCCATCTTCGAAG
Organism: Perodicticus potto; assembly: GCA_963574655.1. NCBI lineage: Eukaryota > Metazoa > Chordata > Mammalia > Primates > Lorisidae > Perodicticus > Perodicticus potto. The sequence continues at coordinate 87,203 of CAUYRH010034495.1, forward strand.
CAAATTTGCCATATGTTTGGAGTTCTTGCCACAGTATAAATCCTGTATCTCAGGAGAATATTCCTAAATCAATAAAATCTTTCTTGTCCAACTCTGTATTTGAATTCTTTGATCAAGATCCCTGAGAATTCAGCCCCTCAAACAATCTGCCAGGTCGTGTCAGTACCTGCTGACTCAGTCCTCTAGATTCACATAGGCATAGTTTCTTCCCTCCCTTTTCAGGCCCAGTGCACTGCTGGGTATTGAATACAGGTCTATTGACCAAGGAGAGAATATGAGGCAGATATTGAGGGGAACACATGTTGCTTCTCAAGAGAGAGATCTCTACATTTTCTTCAAGTAAGAAAGGGGGATTGCTGGCTCTTAATAAGGATGGGAGGGCCACTTCTATTCTCAAAAGGTTCAGAAGAATCTGAAGATTTAAGGTTGTTGGAGGCAACAACCTGGATGCCCCTATTCAATGTGTCAGTGTTCTCTTCTTCCTTAACAAGAGTCCTTTCTGTAGCATAACAGACCTACCTTGGCTGGGAGTTTAACTTTCTTTGGATCTCCTTTACTTCACTGATTAAGTCCTGGCTTAGCTCCATACTTTTCTCTCCTGTCCTACTGCATAAGATGAAAGCTTCTCTACAGTCTAACAAAAATGTCTTGTGGGTTTAACACTTGGTTTTACAATTCTTCTAAACCTTTCTAACTCTTTCTATTTTTTCTTAGACAAGGACCAGAAAACTTTTTTTATACGGTTAAGTAGACTAAATATTTTAGGATTTGAAGCCATAAAATCTCTTTCACACCTATTCAACTTGCCTTTGTAGTATAAAGCATCAATGAACAATATGAAAATAAGCAGATATGTCTGTGCTTCCTTCAAATTTTATCAATGAAAACAAGCAGCTGGCAGAAATTGGTCCGTGGGCCATGGTTTGCTGACCACTGGCCCAGTACATTAGTTGAGCTTAGCAATAGCCAGTAGATTCCATTGTCCTTCTAGTTACAATTTCTCCCATATTTCTCAAAAATTTGACACATAGCATCATTAGCTAGTACATTCCCTTCCCTAGGCATATCATCAAATCTGGTGAAAGTTCTAACAATTGAACTTCTAACCTGTGCCAAGAATTTTCTGTGCTCTGCTACTTATGGAACCTTCATTGCCAGATGATAGTAAGTGACCTAGCTCCAAAATTCCATCTTAACACCTGCTTTCTTGGACCACTCTGATGCCAACCGTTGCCAGTTGAATTCTCTGGAAAGCAGACCAAGGTGGAGGTTCATGTAAAGGATGCTCATTGGGGAATTGACTGTGAATAGTAGGAGAAACTGAGCTGTAATACAGACCCAAACAACAGCCTCAGGTGATCCCATGGGGAGCTCCAGAGCTAAAATTCCCCAACAGTGTGGTCCTGCATTGGGCTGAATTGTCTGAGTCTTTTTCTTCATTCTCTATCAGTCATTAAATGTAGGTCACCTCAGGAAGATGTGGTCTTAGATAAGGCATTTTTTGCAACTGATACACTCTCTAATAGACTAATAAGAGCTGAAGGCTGTCTACAGATTGCCTTTCCCACACTGAGGCCACAAGCGCTTCTTTGAAAGGGGAAGTGCATCTCTAAGTCCATCACAGCCTTCTACTTTAGCCCTCTTTCCCACCTGCACCTACTTTCCACTTCACCCATCTGTGTTGGTCCTTCACCACCCACAGGGCGTGGCTCCTGCCTGCTTACCATTTCTAGCCATAGTACATTGCAAGACACATTTCACAAGGTCTGCACACCATGCTCCTTCCTTTCTTTGCTGACTGGTACTCAGGTATTTCACCCGGCTCTCATCACCAACTTTGTGCTTGCCTTCAGAATCAAAGCCTTCCTTAACACTGGCTTGTGGCACTCCCATGGCCCCATGCTCTCATCACTGTGTCTCTGTTGCTCTGTGTTTCTGAGCATGGTGAGCCTGTAAACACCTATGGAAGGCTTTTGACAATATTTATGTTCGCCTTCCCAAGCAAATAATTACAGCCATATAGGGGGTGGGAGTGAAAACCAACAGACAAACTCGAAACTTCTGTACAAACATTTAGACAGTTGCCAAAATGGTCTCCTGTGGAATGGGAACCACAGAGGCATCCAGAGAGAAGCAAGCTGAACTCAGCTCTGGCTAATTTGTCCAGTGGCCTGGGGCAGGTTTTTCCTCTCCATTTCTCCACTCCTGTCAGCCCATCTGCATCTGGAGAAACAGAGCTTCTCACCTCTACTTCTGTCCCCTGGGGGTTTCATGCCCATTAAAGATGCAAGTTCTTTTGAAAAGGGGATGAACTTGTAATACTATTTTGAACAAATGGAAAATATCATAGAGAAAGAAGGAAGAGATGTTCAGAAAACACTATAGTTTAGGTTTTAAATATGGAGGAAAGAAACAAAGTGAAGTGAAAAATGAAGTGGAGGAAGTAGAGTAAATGAAAATGATATGCAGGCAAGAAGGATGTTAAATAAAGGAGAGGAAGGAAAAGAAGAGAGGGAGGCAGAGGAGAAAAAAATTGGAAAGGAAAAATAAGAAGAAGAAAAGAGGGAAGGGAGCTCTGGCAACCTAGAAAGTAGAGGCAGATGATGAGGCCATGACCATAGGCAGAATTTTCTCAGCTACCACCTTGCCTCCCCTTTTGACAATTTCTTTAGTACAACTAGTTGACTGACATATAATTCTCCCCAGAGTCCAGGAGGAAAATAAAATCCAAAACAGGTTCTTAGAAAAATCAGTAAAAAAGAGCAGCTTCTAACAAAGAATAGAAGCCCCTGAGCGAGGAGATTACACAGGCAGGTCCAGGTCAGGCTCCCTGGTCTCCCTCCCACTCACCCCGCCATCCAAGCTTATGTTGGGAAACTCAGCTATTAACAGAAGCTCTTTCTAAGGTCAGGAAAGAGTTGTGCATTACCTTTGTCTGCAGATTTAATACTCAAAGAATGCCGTAAGAAATTTAAGATAACTGGAATTATTTTTTAAATATAGCTTTATTGTGCTCCTCTCCCCTGCCAGCAGTAAAGTGGACTCCTTAAATAGGCCTTGTAAAAGCAGATTATAAAAGCAAAGATCCAAGAGAAGCAGACATTTAAGCACCCCACCTGCTGTACACACCAGTCACCAAGGACTTCTGAATGCGCACATTAGAAGCGAGCACAGATTTTTATATTCGCTTTGCCTCAATTACATAAGTATCATACTCCCAGTCAATCTCCTTCACCTTTGGCAGTAATTATTCCCCATCTCAGCGTTTACCCTCTTCTTCCCTTTCTTCTTGTATAATAGTTTTAGCCCTCCGGGGTGTAATCATTTCTTTTGATCCAGAGGACAGAACCAAATTTGGTTTTATATAGAATCCCTCATATCTGCAGCTCAGAGGACTTGAAAAGGCAATGCCAACACACAATAGTGAGCAGGAGGAAGGTTCTAACACCTCTCTTCTCTGTGTTTACTTACGAAGAGAAGCCTGTGTGGTCTATTGTTACCCAGATGCTTGGGATTTGAGCATACCACTATAAGATACATATTAACCCCTGAATGACCCTCAAACCAAGGAAATGGACTTTCCTCTCCTGATGTCAACTAGAAATCAGGCAATTGTGTTGGCTATGGTCTCATGTCCTTTACAAGATCTCCTTTACAAGGTGTGTGTGTGTGTGTGTGTGTGTGTGTGTGTGGTGGGTGGAGAACAGGTCTTAAAAGTTCTTTGACAAGGTGAGATGTAGTGATAATGAGAAACTCACCAGGGGGGCTACCTATTGGGAAGTAATCTTAACAATCCCATTTATTAAATGCCAATTATGTGCCAGGAATTTTCCATAAACTATATCTAGTCAAGGTATGAGATCCAAGCCAATCTGGGTTCAAATCTTAATTCCACCTCTTATTCGTTGCATGATCTTTGACAAATTAGTTAGCCCCTCTACACCTTGGTCTTCTCATCTGTTAAAAAGGGATGATAACTCCTATTGTACAGAATAATTGAGGGAGATTAAGTAGATAGCAGTGTGACTAATACATGGAAAATGTTTACGATATGGCAGACATTTTTATTATCACCCTCAAGCCAACCCTTCTATCTATTCCTTTTTAAAATGAGGAAACTGAGGCTCTAGAGAGTTTGAATAACTTGTTCAAAGACACATAGCAACAAAGAGCAGACCTAGGATTTGAGCCCAGCTCTGCATGATTCTTTCCATTGTAGGACACTTCAGAGCACCCCAAATGGTATCCATGGTAACCACAGAGTGACTTTCGGGAAGTTTTTCTAGCTATCAACAATAAGCTAGTTTGACTGCCAGTACGAACACCTCTATCCTCTATTCCTGCCCATTCAGGCCTGGCTTAGTTCATGGCACTGATTTCTAGAGGCTCTATTGTGGTCCAATAAGAAAAATACACCAGTAAGAAATGAACAATGAATACTTTTCTGTCTTAAAATAGGGGAACATAAGACAATAAACATTGGAGAAAGACCCATGAAATGCATGCTCAATTGTCACTCTATGCCTGTCCACTTGCCTCTCCTAACACTCCTTTTTATTCATTCAACTTAATGTTTATGGAACATTTATGGCATGTAAGGCACTATTCTTCTTCAGCACTATTCTAATACTGAGAATACAGCAGTAAACAAGAAAGACAAGGTCTCTACCCTCACACTAAAGTATCATTGTAAAGGCATGGTAATTAAACATCAAGACAGAAAGTAAACTTAGCATCTCACCAATCACCTAAGAATGTCTTCAATAAAAAATACATAATTATAATAATTGAAGAAATGTGTAATTGAAGTAATTACATGAGTTAAATGAGAGAGAAAGAAGGGTCAGAGATTTTAATAGCAGCGTGATAGATGGAATTAGTTAATTAGATAAGGCAGCCTCTTTACACTAATCCCTTCTCACATGGGCTTGTCAGTCATAGAACTTACCATATTCACCAATCCTTCAATGGAAAATAGTCTGTCCACAGCCTTTGCCTGAGGGAAATAGCCCTGAGTTGTTTCATAAACAAGGATCTGTCACTGATTGGGCAACATGGAAATCTGACCCATGTGTGGTCAATTTATACGCTACTCACCTACCATCTGATAGTCTGTTAAGAAAATCTCTGCATAATTAGGTGGTATAATTATCTAGGACATCTGGTGTCTTTTTCAAGAGTCAGTATAGGGGGAAACTGGTAGAATATATTGCTAATAAGAGCTTTAAGTGTAAGAATTCATGAGTTATCCAAACAACCAATGAAGTAGGCACCCTGATTATTCTCACTTTACAGATGAAGTAGTGGAGGCCGATAGAGGTTAAGTAACATGCACATTTAGTAAGGAAGAGTGTTAGTGTTTGAAATAATAGTTTAACTCCAAAACCTATGCTCTGCATCACTGTGATGTCCAAACAGCAGGAGGAGAAATGAGAAAAGACACAAAGAGATGCATGTGAAGAGAGGATCAGAGTCTTGTAAATGGTGTCAGAGTGAACTAGAACTGTAGATGCTGGTTCCTAAAGGAACAAGGATGATGCTAGTGCTCAGCTCTGCCTGGGGATGTGGTAACAGGTGGCCCCAGGTTCCCATGAGAACACTGTCTTCTTCATTACCATGTGCTCCCTTTCAAGAAATTTCACTATTAAGATAACATGAGCAAGTTTCTTGCACCCCAAGTGTCTACCACTTCTTTTCAACTATTAGTTCTCTCTATATAAAATTCTAGAATTCCAGCTCGGCACCTGTGCCTCAAACTGCTAAGGCACCAGTTACATACACCTGAGCTGGTGGGTTCAAATCCAGCCCAGGCCAACCAAACAACAATGGTGGCTGCACCCAAAAAATAGGTGCCTGTAGCATGTGCCTGTAGTCCCAACTACTTGGGAGGCAGAGGCAGGAGATTCGCTTGAGCCCAGGAGTTAGAGGTTGCTGTGAGCTGTGATGCCATGGTACTCTCTCCAGGGTGACAGCTTGAGGCTCTGTCTCCAAAAAAAAAAAAAAAAAAAAAAGTCCAGAATTTGTAAATTATACACTTGTTTCTCCTTTGTACCTCTTTTCCTTCCTTCCTTCCTTCCTTCCTTCCTTCCTTCCTTCCTTCCTTCCTCTCTCTTTCTCCCCTTCTGTCTCCCACCCCATTTTATCTCTCTCTCTCTCCTTCCTTTTCTTTTTTGAAACTATGAATCACAAATCACTCCCGAGGAGCAGACCTAAGAAGAGAGGAACCCAGGGTTTAGTTGACTACCTGGACCTCTGTCTCTTCTGTGTTCAGCACATGGATATCTGGCCACTGATTGAAGGCCTGCCAAGGATACTGGAGATCCTTCTGCAGGAAAACTCAGCCAGCCAAGCCTGCCATGCCTCACATGTCTGTCACTCTTGGACACAGACCAGGATGGAGGTGCTCTGGGCATCTCTGTTTATCTTCCCACATTCCCACATTGCTTTCTCCACTTCTGTCTTGACCAAGGCTCTTACAGCGCCTTTCTTCCCCATGATTTTGAGGCTGACCACTGAAATTCTCATGCAAGTAAATTCCAGTTAAGAATGTTCCTTGATTCATATATAAAATGGTCAAGTAAACAATAACTGCTTGATCCTTTTATTTTACTTTCTGGGTCTCTTCCTGCTAATTTTACACACCCTGCCCATATATATAACCTTTTCTAACTCTTTTCAAAAACTCTTTTCAGATTCTTTATTCATTCAGAGGAGTCCATGGTTAATAACTACCATTTGTCTTTTCACAAAAAGGCAACCTGTTTAGGTAAAGGAAGGCCCGAAATTAGAATTTAATTTGTGCCAAAAGTAGGGGAGGATTTTGTGGTAGGAAGGTACCTTGAAGAAAGTCATCTTTTCTACTTACCATAATACAGCTTCAATAATAGACCGGGATACAAATTATGAAATTTACTGTAAGAAAAGATGAAAAGCATTTCTTGCTTATAGGACTAGAGTCCTGATTAGAATAGGAATATGTCTTTCTCCTATATATTAATAGGATGATGATATTGACATTTCCTTAGGCAGCAAAATGATGTTTATAGCAAGGAGAATAAAAACATGTAAATAACAACCCTGTGTTATACTCAAATTTAGAAATCTTAAAGGAAAAAAATGAGTGAAGTTTTTCTCCTTCAAATTTCCCTTGACGTTTATTTCTTAGTGAGCATAAGAACACTGCCAGATTTGAAGCTTATAGCTTTAGACATTTCTGAATTGCACAATCATGAGAAAGAGATTGAAGTACTTTCTTTCAGAGGGAGACTTGAAGGAAAAAAAAGCCTGTGTGGTCTGACGCAGAGGCAGAAAAGCCAGAGGAATTGTATAAGTTCAAACTTTCAAAAAAGACAAAAAAAAAAAAAAAAAAAAAGACAGAAAACACTGTTGAGCCATGAAGTATGGCTATTTCCAGGCTAAATCTTTTTGTGATGAGAAAGACGAATACCCTGAAATGTCACAGGAGAAATGGCAGTAGGCTCATAATTATTCTGGGTTTCTCTATTGCTCAGTGGGGCCCAAGTGCACAATTAACTCTGGTGACTCTGGCAAAATCACGCAAATAAAAACACTGATTCCTAAAGAATAAGTGTTTATAAAGTCTCTAATACGACCCTCGAATCAGCTCTTGGATGTGGATATTATTAAGTCCATTTTATGAATAAGAAAGCAGAGGCTGACTAATATTAAATGACTTGCTTAAGGGCACATAATGTGAATTGGCACAGCCAAGAGTAAAAATCTAGATTTTCTGACTTCAAATCCTGGTCCCATTTCCTTCTTAGACCATTAAACATGGATATACTAGGCAATTAGACTAAGTTATTGGACAACCCAAGCAAGATGCTACTCTATGTCTTACTACCATCAAAACCTCTGTTGTAAAACTCCGAGTATATTTTGGAACCATTAGGGAAGAACCAAAAAAACTAAAGAATTCATCTCAATGGTAGCCTCGCTAACTTTGGTTTGCTATGCCACTGGATCAGAGTAAAAGAGCAATAGCCTTCAAATGGAGCAATGCCTCCCAGTGACTTTGATTTGCTATGACACATCTTATTTTTTTAATTCTCTTAATTTTAGAAATCCTAAAACAAATGTTGCATTCTACCATTGATCAAATGTCACAAAGTTTCAGCTATGCACTAGGCACTGTCCTAGGTCCTCAGGATACGGGGAAGAAAAAAAAGTATCCTAGTCCAAGACAATTACTTCCTAGTGTTGTAGAAGAATAAAGAATCATTACATGATACAAGTTAATACAGCAGAATGAACAAAATTGCAGAGGAAATACCAAATACTCTGCCAGGTAAGTCATAGATATCTTCATAGAGGCTTAAACTTGAAAAAATCAAGGAGGAAAGAGAAGAAGGAGTTAGTATGTTTTTGTAATTTTGAATTGCAGTCAGAACCAGGTGGGAGAAGTGGCAAGGAGCTAACATCCCAGACTATGCTGCTTGTTCGTGAGTTCCCAGCGATAGTGAGTTGTCTCCAGGTTTATTAAGTACAGAACGTTTGACAGAGCCTTTGGATTTTAAAGACCTGTGCTTTTGTCTTCACTCACAAGAGGGTGGTGTATTTTATTAATGAAAATTTTGTTTCTTTTTTCTTTATTTTCTTTCTTTCTATTAAATCATAGCTGTGTACATTAATGCAATCATGGGGTACAATGTGCTGGTTTTATATACAATTTGAAATATTTTCATCAAACTGGTTAACATAGCCGTCATGGCATTTTCTTAGTCATTGTGTTCAGACCTTTATATTCTGCATTTAGTAAGTTTCACCTGTACCCTTCTAAGATGATAATTTTTAAAAGGGAATCTCTATTTTATAAAAGATAGGGTATCTTCTTATATTAAGAATTTTTGTTTAAAAATGCCATGATTATTATTACAAACTCTAAAGCTAGAAAGGTCTATGTCTGGAATCATCCCAAAGAATCAAGTTTTCTCAGAAAAGAATATGAATTTACTTTAAAAAGTGTGCATTATCTTACTGCCCTATCAGAAGGCATAAAAGAAAGAACATTTTCCTTTGAAGATATTGGAGGACCCACTCTTAGACTCATCTGAGTGTGAAAATAAAATCTTGGGTGCCGATAGACATTTATGAGGAGTAAAAAGAGATGTTCCTAGATTGAATGGCTAAAAAAGGGAGGCAATTAGAAAAGAATAAGGGATACTTAATTTGCTGTCAGCACAAAAGATTTGCTCCAGTTTAAGGACATCTCACAGAGCAGGAGAGTAAGGGATTGGACAGCAACCTGTCGTGTTCCTCTGAAGGGAGGCTGGATCCAGAAAGCTGCTTCTCACAAAGCTGAAAATGGTCTGTACTTATAGGAGCATTTGGAGATCCACTGCTTGAAAGTTGGACTGGCTATACAAAAAATTTCAGAAAAAAACAATAGACAACTTTAGTAAAGAAGAGCATGAAATACTTCTAGCATTATTGGGGTGAGTTACAGGGAGACTCAGCTATTGTAGGTGGAAGGTAGTGTTGTGTGGGTTACTGTTTAGCACCCCACTCTCTGGATAATAATAACCTTATTTGTGGCATTTGCCAATTTCCGAGATAGGAAGACTCCCTCTGTGACTGGTTTCAGGCTTTCAGTATAATGTCACTGAACGTAAGAGTCAGGAAGAGGTGTACACACTCCGCCCCTGTGAGTCTTGTGGGCCATCTCGGGCACACCACCATGGGATGAAGTGAAATTCAGCCTTTCCAGGAACGTGAGAAATAAATAACTACCTTCTGGAGAAGCAGTACAAAACTGTCTCCTCGCCTGGTTTAGATGCTGGTCTGCTGTAATACCACTTTCTAGGTGAGGTTTACCAAGTCATGGTTTGGAAGCTAAAGAGGATTTGTTTGAACAATAGATGATCTTATTCACCAGCACTCACTGACTTCTCATGTCTCACTGTAAAGGCTCCTACAGTTAATATACACACACACTCACATATACACACACACAGAAGTTTTTAAAAAGCCAATGTCTGTGGGCGGCACCAATGGCTCAAAGGAGTAGGGTGCCGGCCCCATATACCAGAGGTGGTGGGTTCAAACACGACCCTGGCCAAAAACTGCTCCCCCCTCCAAAAAAGCCAATGTCCGGGGCTGGGATGGTATTCAGGACTGGTGCATACCCACATGCCATGTGCCTTCTTAACAGTCAGCATCTCCTTGATTGGTCAGTGGCTGTGATATACTGATATTTAAATATTTAGGTATTATTCCTGTCAAGACAGAAATCAAAAAGGAGAGAGGTAAGAGAGAACTTGTTCTAGAAAATACTGTTAGGTTAACACATCATGATAGAGAAGGAAAGGAATGAACTAAAGAAGGAATTTAAACTGTCAAAGCTCCAGCTGGGCCTTTCTGAAACATAGAGGAACTAGCAAGAAAAAAGAAGCATTAGCGGCATGTCCCATTATTTCAGGAAAAAAATGTACGAGAAAGAAGTGTAACTTAAGGCTTGTTACATCTAAAAGCAGAGGAAAAGTAATCACATGGCAGATGTGCTAAGGGACACAGACTTCAGAAAGGTCAGTGGCAACTTTGGTGTAAGAATCTTCCTAGAGTAATGCTCTAGCTAAAAGAGATGTCAGGGAAAGGGTAAAAACTTTCTCAAAAGACAGGTTTCTTAGGATTAAATGTTGTGGCAGGCAAAGGCCTGGCAGGACCTCTGAAGCACAGGATTGGTAAATATCTGTAGACAAAGCCCCAAAGAGGATACATCTCTGAACAGAGTCCACACCCAACTAAGTGCTCAGGCAGCAGGTACAGGGCTCCAAATGGAAAAAGGCAAAATAAGAGATTTTCAATGTGCAAGATGAGATGTGTAAACCGAGGTCTCAGATCTGATGCCCGTGGATGCCACCACTGCATCTGTCTAAATTTAGAAGAAGCATGTCTTTCAGAGAAAGGGGATAGAATGTATATTTGACTTTCTCCTCAGTGCTGTTAAATCCATGGCTGTCATAGACTCTTCTATGGGAGATTTTTCCCATCTGGGTTTATGTTGGTAGGGCATGCCATAACCGGCATCTTGGCTAAGTCACAACCATGATGTTTTCCTCTTTTTAGTCAAGGTTCTTTCGGATATGACTGTCTCAACTGTAGTCATGGTGAAGACCAGCATGGTCTATATGGTTAATCTCTATGCCCTAGTGAGGATATTCCTGGTTCAAATCTAATTGTTTTTCTTTCTTTTTATTTTTTTGAGACAGAGTCTCACTTTGATAGCTCACAATAACCTCAAACTCTTGAGCTCAAGCAATTCTCTTATCTCACTCAGCCTCCCAAGTAGCTGGAACTACAGGCTCCTGCCACATTGCCCGGCTATTTTTTGGAGACGGGGTCAGGCTGGTCTCAAACCCATGAGCTTAGGCAATCCACCCACCTCTGCCTCCCAGAGTGCTAGGATTACAGCCATGAGCCACTGTGCCTGGCCTCAAATCTCAATTGATTACTTAATCTAACATGTTACAAATAAGTCATTCTCATCTGGAGTCCCTCAAATAATTGAGAGGCTAATAAAGTCCTAATGCCCTGAAACAGGAGTTAGCAAACTTTTTATTAAAAGACCAGGCATAACATGTTTTAGGCTTTGTGAGCTATACATTCTTTGTACCAACTACTCAACCCTACCACTATAGCATGAACACTGGGATCCACAATATATAAACAAATGGAAGTGACCGTGTTGTAATGAAACGTTATTTATAATAAAAACAGACAATAGGGCTGGGAATGGTGGCTCACTCCTGTAATCTCAGCCTCCCCGGAAATGACTGTACTTACATATATGAAAGTCTTAGAGATATCAACTGGTACAAAAACCATCTGAAGGAAGCATGACAGAAAGACTGTAGCTGTTTTCCATCTGAGACAACCTGTTACCGAGACCAGTGTGACTATCAACAAGTTTGTCTTTGAGGGACACAAAATTGAGAACCAAGGACGTATAGTGAATGAAAATATAATTTAATACACAATCAAATAAAAATTCTATAGCTTTAGAATCAGAGAATATTCTTGGAATGGACTCTTTTCAGTACTATAAATTTAACTAACTGAATTCTTTAAGTATCTGCTTTGTCAACCTTTTGAAATGAAGGTTGATTAGGTTCAATGGGAAATCTACATTTCATCATGAAAATGGAACACAATGTCCTTGGTTTAGTCTCCCAAAGAGTAGCAATTCAGGGCATTATGTGCCAGGCATGAAGTAAAAACACAGGTAGAAAATTATTTCAGGAATCTATATATATAGTCCAGGAAACATAAAAAGATATAACTTCCATTCTTGCTGTGCAGGCCTCTATGAAGAAAAACTCCTCAACGGTTTCTCTCTAGCCTTTATTTTACAAATAGTAGTTCATGAGAATAGAGACAGTCTCAAAAAAAAAAAAAGAAGAAGAAGAAGAAAGAAAGAAAAGGAAAAAAGACCTTAAAATTGAGTTAATATGATTAAATATTAAGAGACAGGACAATTTTATTATCCAAGGGGCAACCACAGCAATAACAAGTTTTCTTGAAAAAGCCAAGCCCCACTGGGTGTTCCTCAAATCCTTGCTTCTTTTGAGAAGGTTTAATGCACCACCCAAGAAAATTTGGCTATCTAATAACCCAGACAAAGAAAAAAAGTATAGAGGAAGAAAAAGTGCTCATATTATGCATCTCGTTTCTAAAACAACAGTGAACTATGCATTAGATTCAGCAGGTTAATTAAGGAGTCTGTTAGCAATGAGGTGAATGCTGGCATGCTTTCAATTCTGGCTGTTACCAGCCAAGACATAGACATAACTGATGTTTCTCCAATACAACCAAAATGTGTCACCTAATCCAGAGAGAACACATTATCTATAACAGGCTTAAAGTCAGAGTGGAGGCCAAATTGTTGCCAATGTTTTCAGATCAAGTAATAGGCCTGGGGAAAAGCTGAGTAAGCTGTTTGCCTGATGGAACAGTTAAAATTGAAGGGACAGTTCAATGGGCCGACCCTGGTTAAGAGAATCATTTCGTCAAGTTCATGACATACTCGTTCTTCCTTAGTCCCGCAGCTTTAAATCAAGTTGACCTTCTCTTGGAGCGAGTTGCTGGTGGCCAGTTAACATGAAAGGAATGGGCAGCCCATTCCCTGCAGTTGTTCTGGCCCAAAGCACCCATGGAGACCCACTGAGCTTTGGGAACACTAGAGCAGAGTACAGCGAGCAGGCCATCTAATGCAGTGAAATACTTACTCGAGAGCACCCCGCATGCATCTGCCACTGTGGTTGATATTATGGGTGTGATTGGTATTGTGGACACACAGGTGGATGACATAGGACTTTGCCTGCAAAGAGCTCACTGTTGAGTGGGGAAAAGAAATGTTTAGTTTTGGCAAATAATCCAAATGGTAGAGTTGGATGTGAATTAAAATGTGAAAGGACAGCTGTTTTGGAATCAAGAGGGTAAAGCAGGCATCTGAGAAAATGACAGAAAAGTGGTGATTCTTAAAGAATGATTAAGAGTTTGTCCTGTGGGCAAAAGAGAAAAGCCCATTGCAAGCAATGGCGACAAAAGCCAGCGTGTGGTGGGTGACCAAACATGACACAGTAAGGAATAATGAGAGAATCTGGGAGGGAGGAGCAGAGAAGCCATATTCTAACTCTGTAACTTTGACCCACTGGGACATGGAGAGGCGACTTTGAGCTCTTACTAAGTGTTGTGTAAATCCCCAGCCCGGCACCCAACCCACTGAGACGGCAGTGCCGGGAAGGCAAAGTCACTGAGGACAGTATTGTGGACCCTCTCTTCCTGCCTCTGGTATTTAATTAGCTTTTTCATTTCTTGAGCAAATATTTTCTTTCAGCAAATACCTATTGAGTATCTTTTGTATGCTAGTATCATGAAAGGCACAGAAGGAGAAGTATTTTTATTAAGAGGAAATAGTATAGGTTAAAAGTCAAAGTCTAAAACCAGGCTAACTGGTTCAAAATGTAGTTTCAACACATACCAGCTGTACAGTTTTAGATAAGGGGCTTCCTTTCTTTAAGTGAAGATAATACTAGTATTCTCCTGTAGTGTGGTTATGACGATTAAGTGACACAAAACATCTATACTTAGAACATTGCCTATTAAAAAAGTGCCCAGCAGGAGTTGGTTGTAATCATCATCTCCGGGTGCTAGTTGAAAACCGCACCACGTGACTGTCAGTATAACTCTCTTAAATATTGCAGTGAACCTTCTGTTTGGCTTATCTGTCCCGCCTTGCCTTTAATCAATGCCACACTGCCCTGCAACAGAGGCAACATCCTTCCTACAGGGCTCCAGGGCGGTCTTCTCTGGATGTTGAAATAGCTCATTTTGTTGGGTTATTTCTCCCATGGAATCATAGTCACTCTTCATTGAGTACCGGGACCCCCCCCCCAAATCTAAACAACTTTATCCCATACTCTATTTCCACGGACAGACAGCAAACGCTATTCATAACACCTGCAAAACCCATTTATTTTAACATGAAGCAAGCTTGCTCCTGATGAATTGCAGCAAGAGACGTAAGGACCATGGAACTGTTCAAAAGTTGGGGGTCCCTGGAGTGCTACTACCCACCACCTGACATCAGTGGAATCATCTGATTTTCACATTTAGAAGATTCAGCAAAACAAAAGGAATAGAAAATCATGTCTGTGTGTGGCATGAGAAGTGTGGAGAGGGCACATGAGCTCGTGGATGCAAAGAGGAAGTGGTCAGCAAGGCCCCTGGGGTCCAGGGTGCTCGTAGTGGAACCAGAATCTGAAGAAACCTAGCAATCCTAGGATTAGCCTTAAAATGAGGAGCTTCTTTCTCTGATTCCTGAGCCTGAGCCATTGAGAAGAGCTTGATGTTTGAGGAAAAGGAAGGGGGGGGGGAGAGGAAAATCAAAACAACTATCATTGGCAATAAATAATGGAAAAAATCAGTGCAGCCAGCATAATGGTTGGCAATCTGTGCCAGCATCTACAGCAGGATGCCACCTGCAAGCTGGTCACTGTGACATTCTGAGAATGAAACCAGGGGGAGGCGTACATGGTAACCAGCAGCTGCAGGACTCGGATACAGCAACCTGGGCAGAAAGTAACTGGTGTCGCCAAAGAGCCCCCATGCATAGCTGTGCTTCAGAGGGCGGCCAGGGTCTCACAGACAATAGATGATTTAGTTACAGCCTCCTGATTAACCTGCCAGAAACTGAAATATAAGATCAAGGAGACAGACAGGGAAGCACTGATGAAGCAATGATTTACAAAGAAAAACCCCAAACGGTTCGTCTTAGACAAGTAATTTGATTCTCTGCCCTGGTGCAGTCTCATTATTCCCGCACTTCTTCCCTGAGGAGTGGGCAGAGGTCACCTGTCCAAAGGAGGGGATCGTTATCTTTACCTCTTTGCCACTGTCAGAAACAAGGGCAGAATTCTGATCTCAAATGCACAGAGCATGTAAGAGGCTAGAGAGGGTGTTGCCTGATAATATTCTACAGCTTTTCTCTTCCCAAAGAACTTGACTCTCAGAGAACCACAACCAAGAGAAGAAGTCTAAAAAGATGTTTGCTGTGGCCTCCAGAGAATCTATCCCTACTAGACAAAAGGTCGCAACCCCTCAAACGCCCTCCCTGGCAGCAAGCACCCCCGAAAATCTCTCCCCTCCCACTTGGAAGGTAACTTTCCATCCATAAAGCCAGTCTTCAACATTTAGACCTCAGGGAGAATGATTTACAAGTGGGCTTTAACACAGCAATAGAGCCTCTGCTCAATAAATGTTCGCTAAGTGAGTCTGCAAGAATTCCATGCATTAAAACTCTGGCGAGAGAAAGAAGTCATCATATCCAGAAGAGATACAACTTGGGTCTAGTTTAAAGCAAACACCGCTGCCACCAAACATAAATTACGTAGCATCCAAGGAGCAGGTCAACGCTGCAGTCACACACAATACACCTGTTTTTTTCAGAGAGGGAGGAGGCTGAGAGAGAAGAGGTGAACAGGGTGCAGCGAAAAGTGGCTCTCTGCGGAGCGCTGACTGTGACGGATGGTCCCGAGCTGCGGTCTCACTCGTGTAGAAAATGAGAGTGAGATGGCTCCGGAGACCGGCCCCTCTGAGCTCTCGCTGGTGTCGTCCCCTCACTCTCCCAGCGCCCTCCCCTCCAGCCTGGGGGTCTCATTATTCAAAACTCCAAACTGAAGAAAGCGACATTCCTGCCTCTTACTGTCTTCTACTATGAAGAATAAAACCATTATTTTGACGATTTCTTCACTTAGGGACTTGAGGGAAAATTCATTTCTCTGGCTGCTTCAGGTCATTTTCCCGCAGGGCTCAAAAGAGACAGCAACAATGACTTCTGGGGGAGTCTTCACCAAATTTGCGGCGGCTCCATCTCGGCTAAATTGGCCTCTCTCTCCGCCCTCTGCGCGTCTCTCCCCCGCTGCCTCCCACGCATGGCCCACTTTGTGCCAGGCGGGATTGCTTTCATAACTCTGCCGGTTCACCTAATTAGAGAACCACCGTTTTAAGCAGCTTTCACAAGGCTTCAGCTGTCATCCCGCAGGGTGGAGCAACTGAGCATCAGCATCCTTCGTGGGGTGCACAGCGTCTCCAGTCCTGCCCTCCGTCCCAGCAGAGGCAGCCGCTGGCAAGCCGCTTTCACGAGACACAACCAGGAAGAAGGCAGACTGTCGCAGCGCTGTCCAAATTTAACAGTGTTAGTCATAGAGTGACATTCACAGCACTCACATCTATTTTTACAATCTCTACCAATATAGATTTCATAAAGAGGTGTCCAACAGGTAGAGAATATTTTGTAAATATTTTGTAAAATGTTGCAAGAAATATTTTGTAAATAAAGGTACATTTCGCTACACTTTCCCTACGCATGGTGACTTTATGGGCAACTTTTGGGACACTCTATATAACACATTCCAAAAACATTCCAAATCCATTGCAAATTTTGAAAAGTAGACATATGTAAATGTCATCAGCTACCGTTTTATTTCAGTATGGAAGTCTGAAACACCTCCCAAGCTACGGTTTAAAAGAGATTACGTGTATCACGGTTGCCACAAAACACTGTGCCAACCAAAGTATGAATGAAAGTTTCCTAGTGATTCACGTGAGGCCAAGACCTCCTTCTGTATGCTTATTTCATATAGTAAATGTGTGTATATAATCAGATACATATAAGTCTGATTCGAAGCAACCAAACCACACTTTTTACTTCAGAACTTTTGTTTTAGAGAAGCCTCACCGTGAACCCTATAGCAAAGCAGATAAATTGAGATACTGGGCTTCTAAGCTCACAGCCTAAGAACAAGCAACCTACTTACAGCATAGCATGAATTCGAACGCATAGGAAAGGAGAGGGTGTTGAAAGGTACCTCTTCCACCACGCAAATCTCCTTTCACCCCACATCAAAATAACTACTGCAGCTCTATTTTTTCTCAAGTTCAATTTAGTACCAGTAGCAATTGTGGCTCCAACCAGCTGGGGATGAACAGCATCAGGGGTGACCTCTGAAACAATTAGGCTCTATACAGTGAAAGCTACATACATTAAACTCACAACAGGAATCACATGCAGGAGTCTGGGGGGGAGGCAGTGAGGGACAGTGGAGCTAAGATCCCACCTGGGCTGGGCAAGGAGAAATGCCACCAGAAATATCAAGTGTGTCTCCAGTGAACTTTATTTTTAATATGAAGACCTTTCTCTGCAGGAAGATGCTTACTGAAACGTGATCTAAACTCACTTCAAGAAGAAAAAGTACATGCCTGGAATTGAAACCGAGAGCTTTCTTTGCATTCTGGTGGCTACTGCACCTCATGGAAGGTGACTCCTTTGAGCTTTGCAGGGGCCAGCCTTCGACTGCACAACGTGAGAGGTGACAGCTCCCTGGGTTTTAGCTAGCTCTCCTCCCTGCTCCTCTCCCCAGCCATCTCCAGCTTTCCACATCAGCACATGTATCTCTCAGCCCCCTCACCAACATGCTTTGGTCATGTCTTCTGCTTCATGTCTGCTGATGCTTCACATGCTTCCCTGCGGTTCTTGCCACCAAATGAACCCTTCTGTTGTTAAACCTTGGGTGTTTTTATAGGCTCTTCTTCACCCTTTTCTGTTCATTTTCTTGATTGCCTGTGTGTCTTTTTTCCCAAAAAAAGTCTGATGGTGTGCAAGTCAGTCTGCCCAATTTTCTCTTCTATTTTGCTTTTTCCAAGATAAGCATAGAGTTCCTTTAAATTTTAAGGCTTTGATGTTAATAACTACAGAAAAGCAACCAAACGGTTGCAGTGACAACAAACACAGTGAAGTGCAAAACTTAAAAACTCCTTCAAAGTTGCTATAGCGCTGCTCTCTAGGCTATAATTATGGTTCCCTTTCAATATGGTAACTGAAACTAGATTTGATTTCTGTTTCCTGTTTTCCTTTTAAAAGCAGGAGCCTCCTGAACCCTCCACCCCTGAACACACATACGCTGACCACCTTTTATTTAAAGTATGAGCCGTATCTATTGGCTCACTGAGTAGCCTTCATTTCCCTTGACCTTGAACTCATAACAAATAGGTCCACTAAGTTAATTAAATATTTCAACAGACATTTAATCTCTATCTAAGCTCCCATCTTAAAAATTACAATTTAATTTGATCGCTAAGCTTATTTACATCAAGAGGCTAATAGCTACTATGTTACCCATCTAGGAGTATTTACATTAAAAAAAAAAATCCAGAGGACTAAGAGAAATGAAATGAATAGAGGAATGACACTCTAATGGGAGAAACTTTAGTCATGATAGTCACAAGTGAGAAGAGAAACAATACACTTGAATTGTCCCAATGCCTGGGACGAAAAATCCTAGCTCAGCTCTGTCTCTGTCCCCCTGACCCCATCAGAGGTTTTTAATATTAATGTGAATTATAGTTAATTGTCATTAAATGATGTTCCACCCCATACTTTCCCCTGCGATCAGAGGAATCTGTGCTATAATATGGGATCTAAATTCCAATGGATCTGAATTGTGGTTAAACAGACTTAAGAGAAGTTACATCAAATTGCTGCCATCTGGCACTTTGTCTGGCTTCTGATCGGTGCTCAGGGGCACCCACAGTTTGCCCAGCACCATTCTAGGCACTCCATAGAATCAGACAGTGCCTTTGCCTTTTGTGAACTTAATTGAGGATGCACAATAGACAAATATAAAATCTACACACTAATGTTGGAAAGCAATGGTGCAGATAATCAAAAGCAGCAGATCATCTGAAGATTATACCCACCCTGCTCCCCACATGGCTGCGAGAGCAAAGTGAAAGAGGAAAAGAGGCACCAGGCAATGCCCGCAGAATAGGGATGTGCTGGGTGATAATTTGCATCACAGCAACTGTCTTGGCAAACTGGTGTGAGGGGATGTTTTGTATGTTTAATTATACGTGTTGGTTAAAAGATGTAACTGCTTAATATATATCAGTTGTGCTCAGGTTTTTAACAATTCAAGTGGTGGAGTCACTTGTTCAGAAAAGCCTGCGGGAGATAATGATGATGATAATCACAGCAACAAAGCAACAAACAAAAGCCACCAGGCTGCGAATTGGGGCCATGATGACTTCACTAAAATATTTTTTGCACTTGGTATTTTACAGTTGATAGACTCTGTGAAATAAGAGCAGTCACCTTAGTTTCTCAATCCATTTCAGGCTCAGAGAGTTGGCTGAAGCCTATGCCAAGAATTTCCTTGACTCGAAATGCACCAGAATCTACCACAGGCGGGCTGAGGGCTTACAAAGGCCTTACTATGTCCACCTCCTTCTGAATGTCTGAGAAACTGGAATACAGCAGTAAAGAACGAGACCTCCAGGCTCCCTTTACAGAGCCCCACACCCCTCTCTCCCTCTGGGAGGGAGCTTAATCTATTACCAGCTTCATCTATTTCTGTGGAGGATGCTTACTCCTTCTCCAAGTGAAAAGGAGATCTTTCTGCCCCCTGTAATGGCTCTTGCACCCTGGGCCAAATGTCAAAGGTTTGCAACTTCATTGATCTCTGAGATGGGCTGGGTAGAATAGGGAAAGAGAAATCTCTGAATAAATCACCAGAAACCTTGCTTACCTGCTCCTCGTGCTGGGACCTGAGGGATGGCTTCCATCCTCTGGCTTTTACCACATCAGAATAAATATTCTGACATCCAGGGATGCTTTCCCAAGGAAGTAGAGGGCAGATTTTGTGCTCACTTTCCTCCTCGGGGTTCTCCAAAGTTCCCATCACAGCACCTCCCAAGTCACTTAGGAGGCTTCGTGAAAACAGAACCCCACGTAACCTGCTAAGGCATCATCGAATTCCTCAGGTAACTATGCAGATTAGACCCCTCTATGATCCTGGGCGACTTTAATTTAAGACAATGTGCTAATTAAGTACTAAAACGAGTGGTACAGGCAGAGCGTGCACAGGGAGTTCAGAGTAGGGAGAAAGTTCACGTCCCTCTCAGTTCATTTATAAACAAGGCCAACAAATTTTATTCTTTTTGCCTTTCAATGCTTTCCTCACCCCCTTCTTAAACACGACCCACCACCGCCATCACACACATCATTATCTCTTCTCTGCAATAATATGTGAGCAGAAACCCTAGGAACTCCTTAGTGATGAGTACTCCCAGTCCAATCCCTGACACTGGGCCACTAGAGTGAGATTCATTTATTTGGCAAGCATGCAATGAGAACCTAGCATGTGTCAGGCATTGAGCTTGACTCGGGAATACAAAAATTAGTGAGAAGCGCTCACCTTCTTCATGACTCCTATAGTTGGCATGAGGGGTGGGAAGCATGTCAATTACTGAGGTTCAGGGAGGTATGTACTTCAATTATGGTATGTATGAGCAGCTAAGAGGCAGGGGAGGGGGCAGCAAAGAGGAGTCGGCAGGAGGCAGCACCCTGCACATATCAGGTGCAGGCAAATGATACTACTCTCCCACGACGTTTAAACTCCTGAACCCAGAGAACCCTCTGAAACTCAAAACAGAGAATAAAAGTACAGGAGGCTGAAACACACACATAAATCTGATGTACAGGTAGGGGTAGGGAGATGTCAGACTTTTTAAAAGAAAAGCTAAAAGGAAATCAGTGTGTAATGATGAAACACTTTTCATACGCTTTGTGAACAATAAGAGGCACATTCCGGCAAGCATTTGTATTGAAAACAATGTTATAAACACTGATAACACACACTTCTTATAAGATTTTTATTCTCCCATTTGTAATATGAAGAGGAAACTTCACCTCTGATGATTTAGCCAACTGAGGTTGTTAGAACATAAGAGTAACAAGCAAGTGAATGTCACATGTAGTAATCAATACAGGGGGTGACTCTAAATCTCATCTTGGTGGCTGTCCAAAATAATTCTGTGACACTTTATTTACCTTTGTATTTTTCAATTCCAGGCTGAGACATGACCTTGTCTCTAAAAACATGACCACAAGGGCCAGCACCTATTGTCTATGGCTGAGATAAATTTCCTGGTCAAATGAGAATGAAAAGGAAACTTTCCCCAAAGGTTTGACACCACAGTGTCTTAGTTGATGATTTGATAAAGTTATATCACTTTAGCACAGTATACACACACACACACACCTTTCATGTCTGAGTAGTGATTTGATCAAGCTTTATATAGATCTATATACATCTCATAATAGATTTGGCTGAGAGTCTGATTCAGGTTGCCCCACTGAGCTCTCAGTCAACCACTGAAACTGTAGTCCTGATTGATTGTTCATACCATTTGACTGCAGAGTCCTAACTCTTTCTAAATTTTGCCTGGAAAAGACTAAAGGCTGGCTGAAACGTCCCCTGACCATGGAGCCAAGGCTAAGGTCCTCCACTGAAAGGCGGGAACGGTGTGTGTTGTCATTCACAGACCACGTGTGCTCCTGTAGGAAGGAGCTGAATTTGAAATCTCGCCCAAGTGTTCATTTTCAACCTAGAATAGTGAGGTGACCCCAATAAATTGAATTAATGTGGGGTAGATCAATAGAAGTTAGATTCATCATTAAGGCTGAGAAAGAATTGAAAGTGACCAAAAGAGCATCAGTCATGGCAGAGATATACAGGGAGGCCCCAATGCTCTCCAGAGAACTTTGAAAGTGGCTATATGAGAAAGCCAGAAATTGAGTTTCTTTTAAAACTAAAGACATTCAAAATCAGAGAGAGCCATTTGAGTTTGAACTTGCTATTTTCTCACTATTGTTATATAGAACCACAAAATTCTCCTTCTACAGTATACTGCTTGGGACAATTATGCAAAAGAACATGCTTTGGGAAATACTGATTGACATTTACCATGCCCTTTACTGCCCTTCATGCTTCAACAATTTCATTTCCTACATCACCAGTGTATTGACATTGCCCTTATTAAGATCACTGATTATATCCGTAGCCCTCTTGGTTTTTTTTTCTTTTTCTAATTTTTAAATAGCATATAGTAATAACACATATTTCTGGGATACATAGTAATGTTTCTATATATATAAAGTAGAGCAATCAGATCAGGGTAATCAGCATGTCCATCAACTCAAGTATTTATTATTTCTTTGTGTCCTCATTCTAGCTATTTGAAACTAAATAATTGTTACTGTTAACTATGGTCATCCTATAGTGGTATAGAATACTAGAACTTAGTCTAATCCTCTTCTTTGACTTATTTGAGACATTTAACACTTTTCTCTACTTCTTCTTTCTTGAAATATGTACTTTGACTTTTATGGCAGACCTTTTGTTCTGGATTTCTTTTTCTATTTCTGAATTCCCCTCATGGACTCTCTGTACCTTCCCTCTTTTTAAATGTTATCAGCACCACTGAAATCAAATGGAATGGAATAAAATAAAATAAAATAAAATAAACCTAGGAATATACTTAACCAAGAAAGTGAACAATCTCTACAAAAAAAAAAAAAAAAAACTACAAGAAATTGTAGAAGACACAAACAAACAGAAAAGTATTTATTCTTATGGACTAGAAGAATCAATACTGTAAAAATGACCATACTGCCCAAAAGCATCTACAAATACCAATGCCATTTTTCACAGGATTAGAAGAGACAATCCTAAAATTTATATGAAACCAAAAAAGAACCTGAATAGCCGAAGCAATCCTAAGCAAAAGGAACAAATCTGAAGACATCATATTACCTGCCTTCAAATTATACTACAAGGTGGTAATAACAAAAACAGTATGGTACTGCTACAAAAATAGACACATAGATTGGTGGAACAGAATAGAGAAACCAGAAATAAAACCATATATCTACAACCAACTACTCTTTGAGAAAGCAGACAAAAATATACATTGTGAACAGGAAGCCCTATTCAATAAATTGTGATAGGAAAATTAGATAGCCACAAGATGAAGAATGAAACTGAATTTCTACCTCTCCCCAATATAAAAATCAATGCAAGATATATCAAAGAATTAAATGTTAAGATCTGAAGCAATAAAAATTCTAGAAGAAAACCTAGGAAAACCTCTTCTGGGCATTGGCCTGGGCAAAGACTTTACGACTAAGACCCTAAAAGCAATTGCAACAAAAATGAGAATTTTAAAATGGGACTTAAGTAAACTAAAAACTTTCTGTGTGTCAAAAAATAATCAAAAGAGTAAATAGAAGACCTACAGAATGGGAAAAATATTTGCAAACTATACATCTAAGGGC
>CAUYRH010034497.1:0-13443 GCA_963574655.1 Perodicticus potto
TCTCACAAAGTAATGAGAAAGTCTCTTGAATGTTATCGCAATCAGGTTGATGAAAATATCTCTGATTGTATCTGAAGCCCATACACTGTACCCCATGACTGAATTATTGTACACAGATATGATTCAATAAAAAAAAAAAAAGAAAATATACAGTAAAGGAAAAGAAAGATACCATGTGATCCCCAACTTAGAAATCAACACCTTTAACATTTTCATGAATATTTTTCTAATCTTCCCTCTATGGATTCATATGTGTGTATCTGTTTATGCACACATTTATGTTTATGGTATTATTTCCTTTCTTCTTGGTATTCTATGATATTATAGTCTTTCTTCTTTTGCAATGCTATGAGGTCATGATATAAGAACTTCTTTATATCCACTTTTTTTCTCTTAGCAATGAATTATTAACCTTTCCCATATCCACAAACATTTTCTACATTATAATATTTAAATAGCTACTTGCCTTCTATTATAGGAATTTTTTTTCTTATTTCCATCGTTTAAATTAAGATGGAAATAAGTATTTCATTGCATTTAATCCTTCAGTCTTTAAAATCTCTAGTTTAGACCAGCACTTTTCTTTCTTTTTTTTATTGTTGGGGATTCATTGAGGGTACAAGAAACCAGGTTACACTGATTGCATTTGTTAGGTAAAGTCCCTCTTAGAATTGTGTCTTGCCCCCAAGAGGTGTGTCACACACCAAGACCCCACCCCCCTTGCTCCTTCCCTCTCTCTGCTCTTCCTTTCCCCCACCCCCATCCTTCCCTCTTTCTTTCTCTACTCTCCCCTTCCCCCACCCCCACCATGTACTAGGTCATTAATTGTCCTCATATCAAAATTGAATACATGGGATGCATCTTTCTCCATTCTTGTGATGTTTTACTAAGAATAATGTGTTCCACTTCCATCCAGGTTAATACAAAGGATGTAACATCTCCATCTTTTTTAATGGCTGAATAGTGTTCCATGGTATAGTGAAGTACTGACATTTTAGACCTGAAGACTCTCTGATGTATGTTGCAGATGTGGAGTGAGTGAGGAGAGGAGGTCATCCTATGTGTCACATTTTTTTTTGTCACTTTGTCATCCTAGGTAGAGTGCCATGGCATCATAGCAAACAGGAACCTCAAACTCTTAGGCTTAAAAATCCTCTTGCTTCAGCCTCCTAACTACAGGCGCCCACCACAACACCCAGCTATTGTTTTTAGAGACAGGGTCTCACTCTTGCTCAGTCTGGTCTTGAGTCTGAGAGCTCAAGCAATCCACCCACCTCGGCCTCTTAACCCTTACTTCGGCTTCTGCACAGCCAAGAACATAGTAAGTGTTGCAAGCAGACAGCCCTCAGAATGGGAGAAAATATTTGCAAGTTATGCCTCTGACAAAGGCTTAATAACCAGAATACACAAAGAACTCCAACGTATTAGCAAGAAAAGAACAAGTGATCCCATCTCAAAGTGAAAAAGGACTTGAAGAGAAACTTCCCCAAAGAAGACAGGTGCACGGCCTAGAGACACATGAAAAAATGCTCACCATCCTTAATCATCAGAGGAATGCAAATCAAAACTACTTTGAGATATCACCTAACTCCAGTAAGATTAGCCCACATGACAAAATCCCAAAACCAGAGATGTTGGCGTGGATGGGGAGAAAAGGGAACACTTCTACACTGCTGGTGGAAATGCACACTAATACATTCCTTTTGGAAGGATGTTTGGAGAGTACTTAGAGATCTAAAAATAGATCTTCCATTCAACCCTATAATTCCTTTACTAGGTATATACCCAGAAGACCAAAAATCACATTATAATAAAAACATCTGTACCAGAATGTTTATTGCAGCCCAATTCAAAATTGCTAAGTCATGGAAGAAGCCCAAGTGCCCATTGACCCACAAATGGATTAATAAATTGTGGTACATGTATACCACGGAATACTATGCAGCCTTAAAGAAAAATGGAGACTTTACCTCTTTCATGTTTAGATGGATGGAGCTGGAACATATTCTTCTTAGCAAGGTATCTCAAGAATGGAAGAAAAAGTATCCAATGTACTCAGCCCTACTATGAAGCTAATTTAAAAGTTTCATATGAAGGCTATAACCCAACTATAGCACAAGAATATGGGAAGGGAGGGGAGGGGGGAGGTTGGGGTGGAAGGAGGGTAATTGGTGGGGCCACACCTATGGTGCATCTTAGAAGGGTACAGGCAAAACTTACTAAATGCAGAATATAAATGTCTTCATACAATAATTAAGAAAATGCCATGAAGGGTATGTTAAACAGTTTGATGAAAACATTTCAGATTGTATATGAAGCCTGCACATTGTACCCCTTGATTGCACTAATGTATGCAGCTATGATTTAATTTTTAAAAAAAGAATACACAGTTTTGCCACTCTAATAAGAAAGCTGATTTAGATAAAAATTATCAATAGATTAAATGATACAAGGTTGATAGGATGAATTTGAATGGAGAATGAGGCTGTTGACATCTGAAACACCGATCAATTAGTATTTCTCTGTATTTAAATTTTATTTTAATTTATTTTTAATTGGCAATTACTAATTGTTTATTTTTATGGGGTGAAATCTAGTATATATATATATTCCATATATATATATATATATATATTTGCAGTTTTTGGCCGGGGCTGGGTTTGAACCCACCACTTCTGGTATAGGGGGCTGGCACCATAGTCCTTGAGCCACAGGTGCCACCCTAGTCTAATATTTTAAAATTAGCTTTGGTTAGAGTAGGATAACCAGATAATACATGTCTCCTGATTAGGGTTATCAAATAAAATGCCTATTTAAATTTGAATTTCAGGTAAACAAATATTTTTGAATATAAGTATTCCTCATTAATATTTGAGATACACTTATATTAAAACATTATTATTTATTTAAAATTAAAATTTGGTTGAGTATCCTATACTTTTAATTTGAAACTTTGCTTATTGTCAGATCTATTTTATATGTACATATATATAATATATGCATCAAATTATGCATATATTTATATAGTTAACATAGAACATAATTTAATGTACTGCAGAAAGATTACAGCATATATTCCTTAAAATAGTTAATAAAGTTTACTAAGCTGAACCTGAATCTAATTAAGTCTTTAGAACTAACTTCCAATTTATAAAAAATACAGGAGATAGAACAAATTTCATCATACAATGAATAAATGACATCCAGAAGATAAGATTTTGACCTGGCTTTTTAACATGTCAATAAAGTTTTTGAAAAAACGTGAGGAGGGAATAGTGAAATACTCTCACCTTTTAGGGATTGTTTGGGAATGTTTAGGGACTTTTTTTTTTTTTTTTTTTACTTTCTCTGGTACAGTGGGCAAAGGGGGAAGAATGACTCTGAGGCAGGGCACAGTGGCTCACACCTGTAATCCCAGCAGGCCCAGATGATGATGGTGCCCAGAAGAGGAAAGAATAATGTAGAATTACAGAAATTACTTGTGGATTCTGAAAGGGCTAATTTTTGTTCACAAAGACATTGTGAAACTCAGGACATAGACGATTCCCTCTTCTTTAGCCATGTGACTAGGCTGAAGGGTATCTGCTGATCAAATTTGGTGGCATAAGAAATTTCAGATTCCTTTTTAACTTTCTGACTTTATTATACTATATTTCTAGTAAATTACATTTATAGTTAAAGATGTTATGGTTAGAATAGTAGAAAAGGAATTAAAAACCCTATCTTTCTCATATTTTACATACTCTCAAAAAGACTGACAGGCCATCAATCATAAAAGAAAATATGCTCTAATACTAATTACCATGTAAATTAATTAAAGAGTATGTCCTAGGTGCTGGTTTCCCTAAGAATAGATACAAAGACAAGATTGGTAGTTGCCACAAAAACTGAATAATTGGAGATTTATATGTACACATAACTCTCTCTCTATATATAAAACAACTTGCTTGTAAGGAAGGAAAGGATGATTTATGAGGCTGCAACATTTGATCGAGTAATCAATGAAATACTCACTTATCTATTGCTCTCATAAGCACTTATTGAAAACCTAATGAGATACTCACTTATCTATTGCTCTCATAAGCACTTATTGAAAACCTAACATACCCTCTAGTGTGCTAATCACCAGATAAAGAATAATGAACCAAACAACCATAGATACTCATTGACTTCAAAGAGTATGTGAGAAGGAACCAGACTGGAAATGATGCAATTTTCATTACTGGTGATGCCTTCTATGATAAGGTAAGATAAGAATGGGGTAATACAGGAACAATAAGTAAGCTTCTGGCATGCATTTAAAAACTATTTTTTTTTTCTGGCATACGTATTGACATGGTAAATTGCTTACCTCCACCAGAAAGCAAAAGCCATATGGTCTGGTATATTTACCATTAATAATGAATGCATTAACATCCTGAGTTACTTTGTGAGTTTGACTAATGGCTCAGAGACCAGTCCGCTCTAGTGAGTTCACCATTGAGAGTTAGGGTTTACATGGTGGAGACACGGACCCAGGTTCACACGGGTTGCACCAAGATTTTTCTAATTACTAGATCCACTGCGCTGTTTTGGTTCTTTTCCTATTTAATAAGAGATGCATTCAACATTGTTAATCATTCTCTCTCTTGAAACTCGTAGCCTGATTGGTGATGCTGCTGCTTCTCGGCTTTCTGCAGGGCAGGAGCTTACCAGATGTGGATATTTAGCATATGGGGCGCATCTATCAATCAGTCTCTTCTGCAGGAGGGATGATGAGTGTCATTTAATTAAGTGACTCAGTGAACTTGGGGCTGTCAAGAGAGTTACTACTGCACTGCTACCATTCCAGTATCTGATTAACCTAAATATTTAAATTAACCACCCACTCACTCTTTACCCTGGCGCTGTAATTCCCTGGGCGTTCCTAGCTGGTGCGTTTCGTGCAGTCTTTGGTTCGCTTCTTTATAGACTTCCTCGTTGGACTGGATCGTTCTGAAGAGTTTTTCGTCTGCATCTTTTCCTCAGTTCTAAATCCTCAACCAAAGTGTCAGCACCATCAACAACGCTGACAGTAACAGCGACGGTAACGACGACAGGAACCGCGTCATTGAGCTCTGCCTTTCCCACTGATGATCAAGTATCTATATAACACACCTACACCGCTCCGTGGGCTTTAGCTTTCTCCGTCCCTACGATGAAAGAATTTAAACTGATTCTATCCACGAGCCTTTACTGGATTAAGATTTTCCTGCACTTTAGGACTTACAAATAAAAACTGATTAGGAAACTGGAAATAGCAATCTCCCCCCACAAGTCACTTCTCACAAATTTCCCACGGTTACCATCACACCTACCACCCTTCCACTCCTCTGCTTTGGATTCCTTTCTTTCTTTGAGGTCCCCTTTCAAATCTGTCACAACCTCCTGTGCTCTTTCTTTTCATATTTGCCAGCTTCAAGTCAGAGGCCCAGGAGGCGAGGTTTCTATGTACCCTGAACTATCACCCTGGCAGGCCACACGGAAGAATGAAGGACGCCTCAATGGGGCAGCAGGTGTCCCTGCTCTTTGGGAGCCACCTCAGGGCCAAATTGTTCAAGTAAATGAGCTGTTATCTTCTTGAACTGCTACAATTCTAATTGCCAGAAAACGCTTACATGCCGGGCCTGCATGTGGACTCCAACCTTTCCATTTCCTCCACAAGACTGTTTTGAAAGGAGTCCCAACTTGTGAAATATAAACTCAAAATCATCGATATTTTAAGTAACCTCTGCTACTACTATGACCCCTTTCTTGTTGGACAGCAGGCTTCCTTAATGACTTTCTTTTAATAATTTTCCATTACTGGTACAGTCTTGTTGGAATCGATAAACATAATCTTGTTCTTTATGAAACTTAATTTTATATTCTACTCAGTCTCCAGCATCCCCTACTGCTCCACCTAGGCTGAGGGTAGGATGGGTTTCTGACTAGGGTGGCTTGGCGCATGTTAGGAGGCGAAGGGTGCTGACTACACCACCCTCACCACAACCTCCTCCTTCTCTTCCCAACATCTGTCCCTTTCCTTGTTGGGAGGAGAAAAGAGAAAACGAAAAATAAAGTAACTTTTCAAAGTTTGTGCACTCTTTGTTTTGTTGTGACTGCTTGACTTATATATGAGTTCCACCTCATCAGTGGAGGGAAGATTGTGCTATTCCCTTTTTGTTAGTTGTCACCATTTCTCTGGCATTATTGGCTGCTTTCTCATTTTTCCATTATTCAAATGTTGGTGCTATCATGGGAGTAGCTTTGTAGATTCTTCAGAAGAACCTCTGTCCTGCCCATCTGCACAGAAACAAGAATGACCCATCCATCCCAGGGTCCATCAAATTCTCCTCTCCTCAGCCCTACCAGAGGCAGCCCACTCCACAGCCACTTCTTATTACACTCCTTATCACCAAAAGAGGAGCCCTTCTGATGGGGAGAGACAAAATGGCTTACACCTTTGTCACTTTGTTATGCCTACCTAATACTAAGTATTTAAGTGCCACACAAAATGACTAGAGACTGGTTAGAATATAAAATTAAATGTTGTAAAGAACAGGATTATGTGTATCAACTCCAATGGGAGTGTATTAGTAATGCAAATTTTTCAACTCTTAGCCTCTATTATCCATCATTTCTATCTTGCCTTTTCCTGCAAGCTCTAACAGTCCTAAGTGCTCAGCCAGCACAATACCTCATAAAGCTTAAGACAAAAGATGGCCATGAGCTCTCAATTCATCAGAGGGATTGGTGCAATCATCCTAAATGTTGTGACAAAACATTAGGGTACCATGTTGAATGACTTTCTTCCCGTGTTTAAGATCCTGGCCATTTGAACCTTAAGCTTCAAAGCCTGGCTTTGCCACTCACTAGTTGTATAAGCTTAACCTCTGATTTAAAACCGAGGAAAAGATGATGGATGTAGAAAACACGAACACTAATGATACCAACTTCATAGAATTCTTTTGAGTACCCAACAGAATAAAGCACAGTGTCTGATATACAGTAACTTTTCAATAAATGTTAGCAATCATTGTTATTGCTCTTCCGTGTTTATAATCTTTATTGAAACACAACCTCATTTCTCCACTGTTATTTCTGCCCATGGAAATCAAGTTTTTGATAAAGTTAATGTTCCTGGGAGGAACCCCACTTGTGCATCTTTGTCTTATGCAGTGCTCAGGAGATTGCCACACACATAGCTCTTGGCTCAACAAGTTAACAACACACTACGGTTTTCCAAAAATGCAAATTAGCCCATATACTGTTGACAAAACAAGGAACAATGTTAATATAGTGTAGAAGTTGGTTAAGGCGACATTTTTCCGACAAGTTACTGTTTTGTCCTACCAAGGGAACAGCAGCTGAACATGCTTCTTACTAGTACAGTGGAATGCAGCCAGGGACGGGGTGTCCCACACAACAATCGCTCCCGTTAAGCTTTTCTTCTTGACTTACTTTTACCACACGTCTGTCTTGGGAGTGTTGACCCTACCGTTTTCTTTGGCTTTTGTGCATTTTCTTCCTGAAACCTCCTTCCATTCAACCTTGAAAAAGATCAATTCCTCTATCTCCTGATTTTCTTTATTTTTTAGAAATTGAACATATCTTTTTATCTGCTTTTATCCACAGTAAAAATGACAATGTTTATGTTAGTGTTCTGGTTATCAGTTTTCATGATCTGTCACAATCTTTTTTTTTTTTATCAAAGACATGTTATTTTTAGTGTATGTTTTTGCTGGATGCAAGGACTTTTTATTAAAAATGCATATTACTTTATGTTTTCCAGAAAGGTCATCAAGCCACACGCAATAAAGATGGTTCCAGTCCATGAACCCCTGTATCACTCTCCCTACAGAGAAACCCTAACTGCCCCCTTCTATCATCGCCCGATTCAGCAGGAAGCAGTTAGATCGAGACTTGGCCCCTTTTCCCTAACAGCAGTTGGGGTTTCTACTCGGAGAGGGAGAATTGATGCAGGACATCTGGCACCCTAGCCAGCTCAGTGGAGCCGGCGGGCCTGCCGCCTCCTCCTTGGTGGTGTTGGTGCTGCGGCAGCCAGCTGAAGAGCCAGTGGACAGGATGACAGGCAAGGAGGGGGACCTACAACACCCACCAGAGTCTCCAATAGCCAAAAAGGCTGGACAACTGCTGAGGAGACACCTGTGCCTTGGTGTCTCCTTCACTTTGCACTTGGGACTAAATATGAATTTTTCAATGTCCATTGTTCTAACTGTAATATCACCAATTATATTGGCCCCTTACAAGGGGATGACCTTGTTTTCCTGTTATATCAACCCCCTTTTGTCTATCTACCTATAAATTTGACCCAAGAATGGTCCCCTCATTCTGGTTTAGCCACCCTCCAGCAGTTAAAGGGCTTGTTTGTGAGCCGGCCCAGAGCACTTGGTCGTCTAATTTTAGACATTACAGCTTTGGTTTCTGCTTTGGCTGCCACTAGTGAGGCTTCATTAGCTATTGCACAAGGCATACAAACCACAGGCTATGTAAATAACATCACACAAAATATTTCCCAAACTTTTTCAACACAAGAGCAAATTGATTTAAAGATAGATCAGAAATTACAGCTCTTGTTGGAAACAATAGAGGCTCTAGGCAATCAGCTGCAGGAATTAAGACTAAAAAGGAATTTGGAATGTCATTGGTCCTATCAACACATTTGTGTTACTAATCTTACTTGGAATCAAACTGAAGATCCCTGGGACCGTGTCAAGCATCGCCTTGAGGGGGTTGGTTGGGTTTGAACGATTCCCTCGATTTGTACAGATTGCCATCAGAAATAACACAGTTAGCAACTCAACGTTTATCCTTTCATCCTGCAAAGGCAGCTAGTGAGTTATCTGACCAATTTAAACATTATGTTTCCTCTACTCTTGATACTTTTTGGCATGTACTCCTGGGACTAGCGGTAGCTGTCATTGTTTTGATTATACTAGCCATGCTGCCCAGTGCAGTACGCTCTCTGTGCTTCTTCCTAAGATTAAATTTTCAAGAGATATTATGACTGAAGTTGCAGGATAGATTGGAGCTTCCCTCTCACACTGTCTAATGCTAAGTGGCAGCCAATGATGGGTAAGATCCTCCTGACAGTCTAAGCAACCTAAGACTGTACTCTCTTGATGGACTTGAGATATCCATTGACGGGTAAACTAGATCTGTGCAAGGGAGGAAAACCTAAGAGACCCCCACTTTAGCCTCTATTGAAATAAATGGGGGATGGGGAGATGTGGGAAGCTGCGGAGGACTACCCCCCACACCCGCTTTTGCCACTACCATGGCCAAAGTTCGACATTTTATAAGAATAAACTGGCAAAAAAAGAAGTAACTGCCAAAAACCAGAACAGGGAGTAAGAAGTCCAGATGGTCAGAAAAAATGTTAAACAGCTTGGCAGAGTCAAGGTAAACAGCACTGCGGTTCCCAAGGAGTAAGAGAATGACAAAGAATAGAACTTTAAATGACATTTTTCCCTGTGAGAATATAAAAGCTTGGAAGAAAAAATAAGTGGGGTCTCGATCTCAGCCTGACTGAGTCTATTACCCTGTGTGTGTGTGTGCGTGCGTGCTTGCGTGCGTGCGTGCGTGCGTGTGTGTGTGTGTGTGTGTGTGTGTGTTTGTGTATGTTTTCCTGGCATCACCTCCTCAGACCCTCGCTAGTGGATGGCGGGTCCATCAGGTGAGGATCCTGAGGTTGTGGTCTTCTTTAGAAGACTTGTTCTCCTAGACCTCACCCTCCTCAGGTCTCCTTTCTCACTGGAATGATTTCATAAATCTTTCAGAGAATATTCTGTTCTTATACTCATTTTATCTGCCTCATTGGATGCTTGAGTAGTTGAAAAGTTTTATCTTCAATTCCTGAGATCTTTCTTCCCCCAATTCATCTCCATTTTTAAAGATCTCTACTGCATTTTGAACATCATCAAATGCATTATCAATCCCCTAAGCTCTGCTCTATTCTTCCTCATTAAGTCCATATTCTTGGTTACTTAGTCTTTGAATGCACTGATTTCTTGAGACAATTTCTGAACTTTTCTTTTGGTTTGGTACTTCCATCTTTTTCTCCATTCTAATCATCCTCTTGGCCATCCATGTTCTGAGTTCTATTCCTCACATTTCAGCAATTTCTCTGTGAACAATATTTTCTGTCATATCATTTTTGAAATGCCATGGGGCAGTTGATCTGCTCTGATTTTACACATTGCCAAAGTTGGGGTCCTGATCCCTCCCCATTTTTATTTTTATTATTATTTTTTAAGTCAAATATAAATACATAGATCCTGAATACTTTTATGAATATGTACCTTTTACTATGCTCAAAGGGTGTGGTTTTGCCTTTATCCTCCATCTATCAAACTTCCCCCTCACATGCAACTTTCCTCCTTTATCCTGTGGTGTCGTTTTTCTTTCTTCCATAACATGCGTTACTAAGACCAAAAATCACTGGGCAAAAAAGACATTTGCACTAGAATTTTCATTGCAACTCAATTCATAATAACCAAGTCAAGGAAAAACCAGTTGCCTTTCGATCCATGAATAGATAAATAAATTATTTTATATGTACACCATGGGATACTATGCAGCCTTTGAAAAAATAGATACTTTATCTCTTTTTTTCTTACATGGAGGGACCCAGAAAATATTCTCCTGAGTAATGTATTTCAAGAATAGAGTGTTTGGTGTTTTGATGTTGTTACAGAGACATTCTCCTGAAGTCATCACACCCATTGACATTATTGGCACTCTTATGCTCACAGCACTTATACTCAGATAAGCCATGGCTACACAATGTCACAGTTTTTTAAATGCCAGATACTTCCCACCCCTAACAGCCCTATTCATAGGGGCCCTCCAGAAATGTGTATCATTGTCTGTCAAGTATCTCTACTCCTTTGTGGGAAAGGAAAAAGAGGCACAACATCCTGAGAGCAGCCCAAGATGTTTCTCAAAGCATTTAACAGTGACCTAAATTGGAGTTAGAAAAAGTATGGGACTGAGATTCTGTAAAAGTGCCTTAAGCTCTAAAAGGAGGAGTTTTTTTGCATTATAATGAGGCTATGTAGGAAGAGATGGGGTGGGACGTGATGTAAATCCTCCAACACTTCCACAAGTATCCACTTTCATAGCTAATTATCAGGCCTGAGGCTACATACCAGAAAGACTTACCATCACACCAATGTCTGGTGCCTTGTCTTCCATGAGCAGACTTACTTATGGTGAAACATTCCATACATTTACGCAGCCTCACGTCAACTCAATAAGGAGTTCCTTGAAACTCTCATATGATATCTTAGCTGTTTTTCATCCTTGGAAATGCCCTGACTTTTCAAGGGATACCTAGGAATGATTCCTTTGTATTCGTTCTATGACTTCAAATACAACCCCTCATCCCTCTAAAATGCCAAAGGCATCCGGACTATACCAAAACCACAAAGATATGGCCAAGTCTCTCCAGCTGGTCACAGATGTTTATTTTATAAAGATTGAGTTCTGTCTTAATGGCAGGCCTATGTAGATTCATGAGAATTGACATGAAAATAATGTGTACTAAGAGGATGAAACAAGAATTTCTGATGTCATGTAGATCATTATCTAGACAAGTATCTTTCCTGACCTCTCTCCCTTCCATTTACATTTGAGAAATAACTTCATTCCACAACCTATCGTTCAAGTTTTAGCTCTTATTTTCTTTTTCACTATAGAAGAATCAGTTATGAAAATGCATAGGCACTGATCTATCCTGAACTTGAAGGGGAAAATATCTGGGATCTCTCTCCTCTCCTATTTTCTCCCCCCATGCCTGAAATTTGAGTTTTATTCAGACTTATCATATGTATGGATAGATTTTCCCTCTGAGGAACAGCTATATAAAAAAAGAAATTAAAAAGTGAGGAGAAATGGATCTTCATTTTAATTGTACTGTTTTGGGAGGCCCAGTCATAATGCTGCTACTGTGATCTGGGGTTTACCTACAGTGTAGAGTGAAATGTGTGTGTCCTTCTACACTGGGTTATGGGTAGGGTGATCTGTATTTCTAGGATGTCCCTCCTGTTTGTGTTTCTACAACAGAAGAAAAATGGGAAAAAAAGGAAGAAAAAGAAGGAAGGAACGAAGAAAGGCAGGAAAGAAGGAAGAAAGGAAGGAGAAAAAAATATAAAAAGTCCAGGGAGACAAGTGCCTTGCAGTAAGCGGGGTTCTGAATCTTTGATCAGCCACTGTTAGTGGCCTCTGCCCTTTGGGGACACATTTTCATAGTAAGCTATATCATTAATAGAGGCCATTTCAAAAGGAATGAAAACTTAGGATGCAGTCTAATTCCCTCAAGTTGAACAGACCTGAAATTCTTCTGGAAGAAAAAGTGTGGTCCTTTCTGCTCTACCTATTATCTGTTTCTGTTGAGCATCAGTGAAATAGAGGTGAAGGTTGAGAGGTGTCTGGCTTTCATGTGACCTCTAGTTATTTGTCTTGGTG
This sequence comes from Perodicticus potto, assembly GCA_963574655.1. Classification (NCBI taxonomy): domain Eukaryota; kingdom Metazoa; phylum Chordata; class Mammalia; order Primates; family Lorisidae; genus Perodicticus; species Perodicticus potto. The sequence continues at coordinate 12,490 of CAUYRH010034497.1, forward strand.
CGTGAAGTACTTTGAATGTAAGGATTTCATGCAAATGATGGTTGTTTTCAAAACAAATGTTCTTCTCCTTAAATAAAATGATAGTAAAATTGAGTTTTGCTCCTTAATGAAGATGGTGGGCCTGGGGAAAGAGTGCCATCAAAACTGGCAAGTTCTTATTGACAGTATTAGTCCAAGTTCATGCCAATTTCTTTCTTTCTTTCTTTTGATTTTTTTTTTTTTTTTTATACTACAGGCCTCCTTCTGTCACTAGTGTGTGTTGGTGTCATCCTAACTCACTGTAAGGCCTTCTACCCAAATTCTACTTAGGTTGAAGTCAACTTCATGCCTCAGCTTCCTGGGTGGCTATGAGTAATGGCATGTGCCATCATACCTCGCAAGAATGTTCTATTTGTCTATATCGTTATTGTTGAGATGTGGTATTCTATTTTCCTCAGGGCTTGTCCTTGAAATCCCGGTCTCCTGTGTTGATCCCTTTCTTCCACTTCTGCTTCTTAAAGTGACAGGTTTATAAGCCATAACCCACAATTCCCACCACCATCATCACCAACATGGAAGTACTCAGTGCCTGGGCAGAACCTGTCTCCTTTCTCTAGTAGGAAAGAGTGCCATTCTCTTGTTTACATGTGCCCCACAATGACCACGGTTCCTTTTCTGAAAATCTAGAGACCTTTCTTTAATTTTATCAAGACAAAGAGAAGAACTTCAAAGAGGGCTATGACTAGACCCTGCACCATCCTTTAGGTAGCTTGGCATTGTAGTTGTGAGCCACTGAACAGTGTTTCTAGGACCCCAAAATGTGGTCCAAGTGTGATCAGAGGCAAGTTGAGACCCAGTGTATACCATTATGCCTCCTCAACCAGTGAGCCTGTTCTTTCCAGGCTCATACTTGGATTAGTGGATGGTGTGTCTGTGTGATTATGTTTGTGTTTGTGAGAAAGAGAAAGAGATCGC